>JAJIYU010002849.1:0-28689 GCA_030144865.1 Tinospora cordifolia | reverse complement strand
GGTCCTTAATGCTGAACACTCTTCAAACGCTATCTCTCATTTGCCTTATGCCAAAGTCCAGGTATATTTCTCTCCCTACCATAATCCTGTTACTCTCACCGCTCTTTTTGACAGAAAAAAGAGCTTCGCCACAAAATCATTATTGACTGTTGCACTGAGAATCACACCGAATTTTTGCAAAAATGCTCTACTCCATTATGGCTTAATCCTGAGTTTTTTATTAAACTCCCTTTTAAGCTCAATGAAGACATTAATCCCACTAAGGCTACTCATCATAGTATGCCCCCTTCTCAACTTGCTTTGGCTCTCACTGAGATTGAGCAACTACGTTCTCAAGGTCTTATTGAGCCTACAACATCTCCATGGGCATGTGAAGCTTTTTATGTCAACAAAAGGGCAGAACAGATTCGAGAAAAACTTCATCTTGTCATTAATTATCAACTTCTTAATATTTTTCTCTAGGATGACAAGTTTCCTCTTCCTAGACCAGAAACTCTATTCCAGCATCTCTCAGATGCTCAAGTATTCTCTAAATTTGATTGCAAATCAGGGTTCTGGCAATTAGGAATCCATCCTTCTGATCGTCCAAAGACTGCATTTGTACTCCCAGGACATCATTACCAATGGACCGTCCTTCCTTTTGGTTTAAAAACGGCTCCATCATTATTTCAGAAAGTCATGACCAGAATTTTTCAACCCATTCAACTGAATTCTCTGATTTATATTGATGACATCCTGCTGTTTTTCAAAGATACTGAATCCCATATTTCCTTGGTCCAGACTTTCCATGAAATTTGCAAGACTATTAGTCTAATGCTCTCTAAAAAGAAAATGCAGCTTTTTTCTGTCATTAGTTGATTTTCTGGGTATGAATATCCAAGATGGCCAAATAATACTTCAGCCCCTACATTGCTCTAAAAATCCTTGAATTTCCTGATATACTTCCAGATAAGCAAACAATTCAGCAATTTCTTGGCTTAGTAAATTATATGAGTGTTTTCATCAAAGATTTATCTAAGCTAACAAGTTTTCATAATCAATTGCTAAAGAAGAATCTTTCTCCTTGGGACTCTTCTCACACAAGAGCTGTTCAGGAACTCAAGCTTAGAGCGCAGACACTACCAAAGCTTAAAATCCCTGGTTCTGGTACTCGCATTCTACAGACCGATGCCAGTGATGCACATTGGGGTGTTGTTTTACTTGAACAACTTCCAGACAACAGCAGAATTGTTTGCGGTTACAGAAGTGGATCTTTCAAACCTTCCAAATTATATTACCATTCTACTTTCAAAGAAATTCTTGCTGTTAAAAGAGGAATTGAGTAGTTCCAGTTTTTTCTGGTTGGTTATCACTTCCATATTGAGATGGACATGTCTAGTTTTCCTCAGATGTTGCATTTTAGACAAAAAACTCTAAGCTAACAAGTTTGCTTTATCAATTGCTAAAGAAGAATCCTCCTCCTTGGGACTCTTCTCACACAAGAGCTGTTCAGGAACTCAAGCTTAGAGCGCAGACACTACCAAAGCTTAAAATCCCTAGCTCTGGTACTCGTATTTTACAGACCGATGCCAATGATGCACATTGGGGTGTTGTTTTACTTGAACAACTTCAAGACAACAGCATAATTGTTTGCTGTCACAGAAGTGGATCTTTCAAACCTTCCGAATTACATTACCATTCTACTTTCAAAGAAATTCTTGCTGTTAAAAGAGGAATTGAGAAGTTCCAGTTTTTTCTGGTTGGTCATCATTTCCATATTGAGATGGACACATCTAGTTTTCCTCAGATGTTGCATTTTAAACAAAAAACTCTCCCCAATCTGCAACTTTTACGATGGGCAAACTGATTCTCTCAATATTCTTTTACTGTCTGATACGTTCTTGGAAAATCCAATATCCTTGCTGATTTTCTCTCTCGACCCAAGAAATTCAACCCTGTTGATTCAAATTTTGTTGGAGTCATTGGTTCTTCTTCATCTGCACCTAATCCATCGGATGGATCTTCTGACCTCCCGTCTTATCTCATGACCTTCATTGCTTCTCTTCAGGTTGATCTTCGCGGAACTCATTTACTGGAAGATTCCTGCCCAGCCAAAAATTGACAGTCATCTGAAAATCATCACCAAAAACCATGGTATGATTTTTGGCCATGTTCCTCACCCTACTTTACCTTTTTTGTTCCCATTTCATCTTCCTTCATATTATTATTTTCCCAAGGCTTCATACTATTTTTTTAATGATCATTCTTCAATCTTGGTGGATTGGTTTTTGTTTAGATAAAAACCGTATTAGGGCCTATCTATTTCAAATGAGCATTGTTACTTCTCAGCGTCCTTGTCGGTATTCTAGGCCAGATCCTGATCATCTAAGGTTCTACAAGTTCTTGCTGCAATTTGCTGATCATCAGCATTGGCTAAACCTTCTTCAAGAATGGCCTTACTGATATCTCACAGTGATCTTTTTATGCACACATTGCTTCACCATCTGATCATACTAGTATTGGAGATGATCCTATTGGTAATCGTGAACAACAATTCCATTTCAAAATACTCCGCTCTTATCCCCATCTCCTCTACTACAACCCGTATGTTCATTTGCCTCGTGGATCTCAAGATCGACCCCGATCTAATGAAGCCCCCTGGTGGCTGCATTTCCATTTCTTTTATCAATTTCAACATGACTTAATCCATTGGAACAGAGCTTCTCATCTTGATGCATGGAATCCACGAAGCAACAGGCCCAAATATGTTGCACTATTATATGGCAAAGCAGGCCTCAGCCAAGCCCATAATTATCTGTACATGGAACTTAAAGAATTATTTGCTCAGTATACACATCGCAATCCTCAACATATTCCTGATGTGGTCACATCTATTGAGTACTTTTCTCTCCACTCTGCTGAGCAGTTCCCATGGCCCATTGATGACTCAGACTCTGCCACAAGCGAACAAGACAACAGTGATGATTAGATATTAAGGCCATCCGTTCCTGCTTTCGGTCAAAAAGAAGTATTCTCTATTATTGTTCTTTGTCACTGTGTGAAAAGCCATAAAGTTGTATTATTGTACTCAGTCATGTGCTTATGTCGTCCTTCCAGCTCACTATGTACTAAGTGTGTGTTGTCGTTTTGTCCTTTGATTTCAGAATGGTGTCTTATCGTGTCTAAAGCAGTATTTGTAATCAAGAAGCCACTGGCTTATAAATAGATGGTTCTTCCAAATCTCATTATCGAGTTCTAGGAGTTCAAAAAATTTTTCTTCATGTCTAGATATAGTTTCCTCCATAATCTTCCTATTTGGGCTATCATTCTTATTATTATTCTCTTCCTCGTAATTATATGTTGCTGTAGATTTGCTTGTGTTATCATTCTTATTATTATTTTCTTCAGAGTCGGAGGCGTCACAGATCAGGATAACACAAGCAAATCTACAGCAACATATAATTACGAGGAAGGGAATAATAATAAGAATGATAGCCCAAATAGAAAGATAATAGAGAAAACTATATCTAGATATGAAGAAAAAATTTTTGAACTCCTAGAACTCGATAATGAGATCTGGAGGAACCATCTATTTATAAGCTAGTGGCTTCTTGATTACAAATACTACTTTAGACACCATAAGACACCATTCTGAAATCAAAGGACAAAACAACAACACACACTTAGTACATAGTGAGCTGGAAGGACGACATAAGCACATGACTGAGTACAATAATACAACTTTATGGCTTTTCACACAGTGACAAAGAACAATAATAGAGAATACTTCTTTTTGACCGAAAGCAGGAACGGATGGCCTTAATATCTAATCATCACTGTTGTCTTGTTCGCTTGTGGCAGAGTCTGAGTCATCAATGGGCCATGGGAACTGCTCAGCAGAGTGGAGAGAAAAGTACTCAATAGATGTGACCACATCAGGAATATGTTGAGGATTGCGATGTGTATACTGAGCAAATAATTCTTTAAGTTCCATGTACAGATAATTATGGGCTTGGCTGAGGCCTGCTTTGCCATATAATAGTGCAACATATTTGGGCCTGTTGCTTCGTGGATTCCATGCATCAAGATGAGAAGCTCTGTTCCAATGGATTAAGTCATGTTGAAATTGATAAAAGAAATGGAAATGCAGCCACCAGGGGGCTTCATTAGATCGGGGTCGATCTTGAGATCCACGAGGCAAATGAACATACGGGTTGTAGTAGAGGAGATGGGGATAAGAGCGGAGTATTTTGAAATGGAATTGTTGTTCACGATTACCAATAGGATCATCTCCAATACTAGTATGATCAGATGGTGAAGCAATGGGTGCATAAAAGATCACTGTGAGATATCGGTAAGGCCATTCTTGAAGAAGGTTTAGCCAATGTTGATGATCAGCAAATTGCAACAAGAACTTGTAGAACCTTAGATCATCAGGATCTGGCCTAGAATACCGACAAGGACGCTGAGAAGTAACAATGCTCATTTGAAATAGATAGGCCCTAATACGGTTTTTATCCAAACAAAAACCAATCCACCAAGATTGAAGAATGATCATTAAAAAATAGTATGAAGCCTTGGGAAAATAATAATATGAAGGAAGACGAAATGGGAACAAAAAAGGTAAAGTAGGGTGAGGAACATGGCCAAAAATCATACCATGGTTTTTGGTGATGATTTTCAGATGACTGTCAATTTTTGGCTGGGCAGGAATCTTCCAGTAAATGAGTTCCGCGAAGATCAACCTGAAGAGAAGCAATGAAGGTCATGAGATAAGACGGGAGGTCAGAAGATCCATCCGATGGATTAGGTGCAGATGAAGAAGAACCAATGACTCCAACAAAATTTGAATCAACAGGGTTGAATTTCTTGGGTCGAGAGAGAAAATCAGCAAGGATATTGGATTTTCCAGGAACGTGTCGGACAGTAAAAGAATATTGAGAGAATCAGTTTGCCCATCGTAAAAGTTGCAGATTGGGGAGAGTTTTTTGTTTAAAATGCAACATCTGAGGAAAACTAGACGTGTCCATCTCAATATGGAAATGATGACCAACCAGAAAAAACTGGAATTTCTCAATTCCTCTTTTAACAGCAAGAATTTCTTTGAAAGTAAAATGGTAATGTAATTCGGAAGGTTTGAAAGATCCACTTCTGTGACCGCAAACAATTCTGTTGTTGTCTTGAAGTTGTTCAAGTAAAATAGCACCCCAATGTGCATCATTGTCATCGGTCTGTAAAATACGAGTACCAGAGCCAGGGATTTTAAGCTTTGGTAGTGTCTGCGCTCTAAGCTTGAGTTCCTGAACAGCTCTTGTGTGAGAAGAGTCCCAAGGAGGAGGATTCTTCTTTAGCAATTGATAAAGCAAACTTGTTAGCTTAGATAAATCTTTGATGAAAACACTCATATAATTTACTAAGCCAAGAAATTGCTGAATTGTTTGCTTATCTGGAAGTATATCAAGTAATGCAAGGATTTTTAGAACAATGTGGGGCCGAAGTGTTATTTGACCATCTTGGATATTCATACCCAAAAAATCAATTGATGACAGAAAAAGCTGCATTTTCTTTTAAGAGAGCATTAGACCAATAGTCTTGCAAATTTCATGGAAA
This sequence comes from Tinospora cordifolia, assembly GCA_030144865.1. Taxonomy (NCBI): domain Eukaryota; kingdom Viridiplantae; phylum Streptophyta; class Magnoliopsida; order Ranunculales; family Menispermaceae; genus Tinospora; species Tinospora cordifolia. The sequence continues at coordinate 23,100 of JAJIYU010002849.1, read as the reverse complement.
GTCTAGACCAAGGAAATATGGGATTCAGTATCTTTGAAGACAACAGGATGTCATCAATATAAATTAGAGAATTCTGCTGAATGGGTTGGAAAATTCTGGTCATGGCTTTCTGAAATAATGATGGAGTCGTTTTTAAACCAAAAGGAAGGATGGTCCATTGGTAATGATGTCCTGGGAGTACAAATGCAGTCTTTGGATGATCAGAAGGATGGATTTCTAACTGCCAGAACCCTGATTTGCAATCAAATTTAGAGAATACTTGAGCATCTGAGAGATGCTGGAATAGAGTTTCTGGTATAGGAAGATGAAACTTGTCATCCTAGAGAAAAACATGAAGAGGTTGATAATTGATGACAAGACGAAGTTCTCCTCGAATCTGTTTTGCCCTTTTGTTGACATAAAAAGCTTCACATGCCCATGGATATGTTGTGGGCTGAATAAGACCTTGAGAACGTACTTGCTCAATCTCAGTGAGAGCCAAAGCAAGCTGAGAAGAGGGTATACCATGATGTATATATATATATATATGCAATCAAAGACCACGAAGGTAAACTACCAAACTTTGACAACATATTAAGACTGAGAGACTCAAAAGAGAAGGGACTAAGAGATAAAGAGAAGGTTAGGACATCTCTCTAGGTATGCCTTCTCAAATGATCAAGACCCTTTTTATAGAAGCTAAAGACATACAAACTTAAGACTACATAAAAAAGCTATACAAGAATCACACACATGTCACAGAAGTAAAGCAAGGCCCCAACATTTGTCATTTTTCAAAGGATGGAGCGCGTGAATCTTTTTAGTAGAGGATAATGCTTTTGGTGGAGAATTTGTCAAGTTGTGGGGACAGCTTTAATCTTTATTTTGTGCAAGCAAGGATCTCTACTAGTTGTGCTCATGCATGCATGTTTATCTTCAATCGTTATGATTATCCTGGATCATTGTCATGCCTAGAAGATGATGTCATGTTGATGAAACAATGTGACAGCTACTAGCATTTCATAGGAGGGGTAGACTTGTTCAAGATATCCTAGATTTGTCATGAGAAATTCGTTGAACTGCTGTGTTAATTCCTAATGGAGATGATTATGATAAGCATCAAGTTTAGCTCGTCCTAACATGAAATAGGGGTTATTTAGAAGATTGGGACAAACTTTGTCAAATTGACAAATATCTACTTGGTACCATTCTAATAATGTCACTTTTGGCCACCATGGGACAATTCCAACGTAAATGTATCGTCTTCTAAGATTGCTAATTCTTTCATAATATTGATCTAAGGTTTCATTGAAGAGTTGAGTTGGCTGCTATCTCACAAAAAGAGGTGATGATCCAACAATTTGACACAAGAAAATGTTATTAGTATGGCTGAGAGGATCATAAGGACGAGTAGATTGAGATACACCTCCATTGGTAATGGGTGCAAAGAACAAAACTGTAACAAATTGGAGATGTTGATTGTACAGTGCTTTTGTCCACTTATCATGGGTATCAAACTTTATTAAAAAATCACAGACCCTGTTTGATCTAGGTGTGAAAAGTTGTCTCCGAATGAATTTCTAAAACACGTAACTCATGAGCAAATATTTATCAAAGATAAAACCGGTTCGTGAGTCTTTAAGAAAATAATGCAGAGGACAATATGGTTCCTTCATAGAATAATAAAATCTCATCAATCGAAAAGGCCATAAAAAATTGATAAGTCGGATGAGGAATATAACCGAAAAACATTCCATATCGTCTTATCACTATTCAGATGAAGCTAGCAATTTGTGTATTAGAAGGAGATGGTCCAAAGAAACATTATCTCTAATACTAACTGGGAAATTCGAGATGGTTGGTAATGGATCCCTTGGAGGAATATTAAAGGAAGAAGAAGGTCTAAGCTTGACAAACAAAGAAGAGACATGTGCAGCTTGAACTTGGTTTTTTTGTTGTTCTTCACGGTCAAGAGAGCAGGTTAGCTTAAGCATTAGATTTCCCTGAATGTGTTTTACTGTAAAGTCAAATTGATAAAAGAAATTTGCGTAGCAAATTAGTTGAGGATGAGGTAACATTTTGTTTTTGAATTGCAGCATTTTGGAGAAAGAGGACATCCATTTCTATTTGAAAATGATGCCCTATGAGATGGAACTCAAATTTTTCCATACCACATTTGAAGGCTAAAATCTCTTTGAAGATGGAGTGATAGTGTTGTTCAGAGGGCTTGAACTTAGCACTTCTATATCCACAAATTATTCTCCCGTCCTGTGAGAGGTTTCTTCCAAGAGTACTGCTCCCCAAAATTCATCACTTGCATAAATTTGAAGTATCCGATTTCCTTTCCTAGGAATTTGAAGAACTAGAAGGAATTGAGAATGGTGTTTGAGATATTTAACTGCTGATGTTTGTTTCTCTTACCATTTTGGAGGGTTTTTCTTAACAAGTGCGGATAGAACAAAGGTATATTTGACAAGATCTTTCACAAAAAGATTCATGCAATTAACCAAACCTAGGAATTGTCGAATTGCTTGTTTATCTGGTAAAACATCTGGGAATTCTTGAAATTTGGTAGCAACATGAGGTTGAAGCTAAAGCTTTGACTGATTTAGTTTCATACCCAAAAAATCAATTTGTTGTTGACAGAGTATCATCTTTTTGGCAGAAAACATCAAGTCCTGCTTTTTTGCATATGTGATACAAATCTTGAAGAATTGTAGATAACGACTGTTCATTAGAGGAAAAGAGCATGAGATCATCAATGTAAATGAGAATAAGTCACCGAAGAGGTTGAAATATTCGATTCATAACTTTTTGAAACAAGGTCGGCACAATCTTCAACCCAAAATACATTACATTCTAGTGATAATAATGACCAAGAATGACAAATGTTGTTTTTGGTCTATCATTAGGATAAATTCCAAGTTGCCGACTCCAACTGCGTAGGTGACATGCCATGATGTGCAGCCCTTGTAGGGTTAAATATTTTCGTTTAGCTTGAAAGGAAGCTCGATAAAAAAAAAAAGTCTATGTTGAACCACAAAGAATGGTTCCATTTCTGTGCAAACTCTATGTCGCTTTCAGCACAACAGTCTGCCTTGAATTTTTCTTCAAAGGCAAAAAATGACGGTGAGAGAGAGAAAGCTTCTGAAGTTTCTTCTACTAGAAAGATCCATGACATAAAGGCTAATTTAAACTTAAGTCTATGAGGAGTCTAGACAAGAGATTTTATTTGTCATAAAAGATCATAACCAATGATAAAGCCTTTTGACAAGGATGGTGCTCCAAGAATTTGATGTTTAATAGACATCATCAAATATAACTTTATCTTCAATGGTTTACTGATATGGATGATATCAAGGGATGAATCACCAACAATATTAAATGATCTTTTATACGGGACCCAACATTGTTCAAGCAATAAAGATGGACGCATAAGTGTAGCACAATCTCCTATATCAAACAAAGCAAGAAGCTTTAATGGCATTGCACATGGTGAAGTTAGAACCTGTATGTATGAATGTGGCAAAATTCAGATATAATTGACAAAAAGAGTCGAAGAGTTTTGTAAAAGAAGAATTGGTCCAACAAATTCTTGTACTGATATTGCAAGTACAGATTTCAGATCATAGCTACTTGCCAAAGAGAATACTGACTCAACATCAGAGTAATTAGCAGCAGTTAAGTTTGCTATCTTTTCTAGTAGTGCAACTTTTGTTCTCTCATTTTGGACATACTTTTGCAAAATGTCCTTTCTTTCAGCAAAGAAAACACCAGGTAACAAATGACTTACCACAAGTTTTCTTTCTTTGAATAAATTTTTGCAATTTTAAGGAAGGACGCCTGGATCGTCGTCTGTTCTTGGAGAAATTAATGTCACTTATTATGTGTTCTATAGAATGACTTATTAATTTGCAAGAGGAACAAAGATCATTTTCACATTTTGTATGGAGAGTTATATCTCTACAAGCCTTCTTAATTGTTTTTCAGCATATCACTTACGAAGGAAAATTGTCCACAAAGACAAGCTGGACCATGTCAGACAAATATCCTACTATGTAATGTTTGACCTTTTTGTTTAAGGATCACATTTGTTGAGAGGCCCTTTCCATGACTGGTGCAGGAAATGACATCAGAAAAACATGTTTGATATTGTTATCAACAATAACATTAATTGTAAAGAGGAGCTTAACCATCTTTGCATAATGTGATTAGATCCTTGACTTCATAAGAACAACACCTTATTTCAAGATATTACTTTCTAGCTGTTTCAATATGAGATTCAACTGGGCCAAGAAAAGTTGTATAAACATTTCAAAGGAATAGGTTAAGAGCTAAACTCTTTGGTGATATTCTCCAAGATGCAAAGTGCCACTAATCATGAAGACTCCCAAAAAATCGTGCCACAATCTGTTCAACAAGGAACGGAACTTTAACTTCAGCCCAAACTTCGACACTTAAAAATTCAAATTAATTCGAAGAGTTCGAAAATTTTAAGAGAATTTTTTAAAAAATTCGCCAACTTTGAAAAGTTCAAAAAATTATATGCAAATGTTAAAATATACACATTTTTTATTAAAAATAATGAAAACGAACATAAATAAATACAATGTACGTATAATAGTATAAAAATAATAATTTCAAACGTATATTTTAACATTGTCAATGTATTGCACATCACGCATGTTAAAAATTTTATGTTATTATCTTGTATCTAATAGTTTCTTTTGTTTTTTGTTTTTTTGTTTCTTTTTTTTCCAGGTGAAGAGATTTATGCATGGAAGACTTCAAATAAAATTGATATTGAGGCTTGACAGATCATCTCTGAAAAGGATAAAGAGACATCATCTCTGAAAAGGATGAAGAAATATTTTTTTATTTCAAAACTCAAATAAGTTGTAATATCATCATTTGTATATTGTATAAAATTGAGACATAGTTTTTAAAAATATTTATAAACATTTCATGTAGTTTTATTAAAACATTAATCCAAAAAACTTTGTTATTTTGCTAAACTATTATTATATACAAACTAATTGAATGTAGATAAAATATAATCTATATTCACTTAAAACAAAAGATACTAGCATAACTGTTACACATAATACATACTCCACAAGTGCAAGTACAAGAAAAGAAATAACACAACCAAACTACAAAGATGATGGACCATAATGGACTAAAATACTCCAAGAGCAGCTACCTCAAAGGACCCTCCAACCCTTACAAAACAAATATTCCAGCTTTGACAAAGAAATGACTATATAGACATTGACCGACATCCTTCTTCGTCTCCACTGTTTGTCAACCCCCCATAGAAATATTTTTTTTTGGAAATAGAAACTATATATATTGATAATAAAGATTAGAAAACAACTGTCGGAAGAGAAATTTGACAAGACAAAAACCAAATTACAATGTTTGAAGAATATTGCCCCCGTTACACATCCATTTTCCAAAAGAGTACCCCATGGAAAGGTTAGAGTTAGAGATCCACGAAGCGAACAAAATGTTGAATCTTTCCCATATTATGTGAATGTCTCTCTTCTTGTCTTTGAATATTATTTGAGTTTCTTTCCTCCCACGTGGTGTACCATATTGTTGCCAAAAGAACCTTAAAAAATTGCTTTATCTTTACAAGACCTTCATTCAAAGTATCCAGGCAAAGATCAGTATCTGCTGGAGGGGCTATGCTTGTGTGGAGCTAATTCCATTTCTGCCATATTGAAAGAGACACATTGCACTCCATGAATAGGTGTCTTGAGTTGTCCTCGTTCTTCCTACACATGAGACAAATAGAGGGACTTATATTGTAATTGGAAAGACGTTTATGCAAGTTTTCCCCTGTTTTTATCTTGCCTAATCTCCATTGCCACAGAAAAAGTTTCACTTTCAAAGGGATTTTTATGCTCCAAAAGAAATCAGTTGGGATTTATGTTGGCTCAATGTCTCATGAAGAAGCTTTTCCATAAAAGATTTTACTGAGAATCGGTTGTCTTTTCCCCCTTCCCACAAGGGTCTATCCTCACTACCAGTTTCATGCCACTGGAACTCTTGTAGAGTATTTAGAAGCTGGTCTAGTTCCTCCATACGATCCTCTCCAACGTTTCAACCTATGTGCAGATTCTAACCTCCTTGTCCCCCCATCTCCATACCATTGGACACCCTAAAGTAAGAAATAGCAGCTCCATGTTGCCTTGATATTCTGAAAATATTAGGAAATTCCTCCTTTAGCTTTATCCAACCACACCATCTATCCTCCCAGAAAGCAACACAATTCCCTTGTCCTATTCTCTAGTTGATGTGAGGATGAAATTTTTCATACAAACTGTAGATTCCTTTCCCAGGGGATTTGTGACTACTTTTCCTGTTTTGGCCGGCCTCTCTACCAAATGCCTTCCTACCATGGATGCTTTGGAAAACTTTGGCCCACATAGAATTCGGATTCTCCATCATTTTCCATAACAATTTGCCTCTCAAAGCTATATTTCTCGTGCTTAGCCCTCCTATGCCCATACCTCCTTGGTCAATGGGTTTGCAACTTTGAGCCCAATTGACTATATTAATCTCAAACTTCAGAATCTTCATTCTTGCATAGGAAGTTCCTCATCTACTTTTCAATGATATCAACCACCTTCTTTGGCATCTTGAAGAGGGACATATAGAATGTTGGTAGCGCCTCTAAAACTGATTTGAGAAGCAGCATTCTACCTCCTCTAGAAAGGCAGCTTTTCTTCCACCCTACTACTCGTCTTTTCACTGTTTGAATCATAGGTTCCCAAAAATCCGTTTTGTAATGATTTCTCCCTAATGACATTCTGTAACACCCCACCTCCCGAGTCTCATCTTCCACATCATCTGACGGTCTAACTTTCTTTGATCAAAAATCTTAGGATGCCCGGGAGACGGCCCGTGCTACATTTTCTTCTTCTTAGACCCAAATCCATTAGGATTCCTGTGTATATTAGTCTATGTACAAAATGACATCATAGTAAATACGATTTTTTATTTATCCATTCGAAAATTTCGAGTACAATGATCTATTACAGCGAAAAACAAATTCAAAGTTGAAATACATGATTTAGCTTGGGCCGATGCGCCCTACATTGAAATAAATAAAAATTTTCAATAGATAAACCTCCTCATAAGCTGATTAATTTCCTGAGATGTAAAAAATAGAGGGGTGAGCTAAAAAGCCCAGTGAATCATTCCATCTATTTAATTCATTATTTCAATCAAACAATGCAAGCATATCAAACACTTTTAGAGATTAAATCGATTCAAACAATATATTATCTTAGTCGTAATTTAGACCGAACGAAGATAATCTCTGTGCTCCAGATCTGGGGAGAGAGATTAATTCTGAAACTCAAACCCATCTCTAGTGGGATCATTCCTGAAACCCGTTCCATTATGGTGTCAGTATTGACAACCAGTTCCAATTCTACATGGAACACAGAAAGTCCCCCGTACCGGTACGTGGTTGGAATCTTATTTAATCTTATTTTTGTGTGCAAGAACATAGTAAATAAATATTCCAACAGTATCTAAATACTCCAACCATAAAACAATTCACATTCACAAATATTGACTTCCGATTTCTGATGTAAAAGATCGTACAAGACGCAACTACAGAGCATACTCTCTTAGTCATGAGCAACATAATAATTGAATGAATTAAATGCAAAGGACACGAATAAAATCAAACTAATAAAACAAGCAAGCATTATCTAAATCAAAATAATAAATTAAAAAAAAGGAAAGAAACTCATATTAAGATCGCTTCTTAAAATCTTTGTAGCACTTCGTTGTTATTACCTCGCAAGCTATTTAGAATAGCTTAAGAAAAGAAGAAAAGAAGAAAATAACTAAGTTTGCCAAGAAGGAGGCAAAGAGAGAGCAAGAGGAATTTCAACTCTTGCTTTGGGATGAATGAGATTGGTAGAGTAGGGAGGTTTATATAGAGCCTTCTTTCAACTAGTGTTTCTATTTTTCTAATGTAGGACTATCATTTCCTATATATGCATACTCTCTTTCAACTAGTACTTCTATTTTTCCAATGTGGGACTATCATTTACTATATATGCATACCTTAACATCATATTAAATAGATATTGTATTCATGAATGCATTTCCTTTGCATATATACTTTTCTATATATATTACTATCATACTAAACCAAATATTATTCTCATGAGTGCATCTAATTAATACTTTATACACGTACTTTTTTATATTAATATCATACTAAAAATATTATTTTCTTATTCAAATAGAGAAGCGTATATTTACCCAACATTTCTATATGTCTAATATTAATTAATACATATCCCTTTGTACTTCTATGCTAACAAATTAATTGCATATCAATGACAAATATATATATACATATATGTACTACTAAAATGTGTTTTAAACTCAAATTTCGGTTATTACGTCACTAAAATTTCTGGTATTACACATTATAAGATACATCATGGGCCATTCCCCTTGAGAGATCTTCTTCAACTTATGAACCATCCTTTCTATCTCCTCCTTTTGGGTGTTGATCCCAAGCATCTGACTTTTTTTACCATTTATTTTAAGGCACGAGAGGAAACAGATAGTTTCCAACACCTCCCAAACAATCTGAACTTCCTCCTTATCATTTTCCATGAAGTTGATACAATTGTCCGCAAATAGAAGGTGAGTTAGTTGGATATTTTCCTTGTCAACCCGTTATACCCTCTAATTTATGAGACTGAGAGGCTTTTTCCAAAATCCTAGTGAAGTTGTCTGCCATTAGAGTGTAAAGGAAAGGAAACAAAGGATCTCCTTGTCGCAGACCTTTCTGCCCAACTATTTTCCCCTGAGGTCTTCTATTCACAAAAACTGAATAGTTTGTAATTTGAAGACATTCTTGCATCCATTTCCTCCATATAGAGCCAAATCCTTTTTTCTCCAACACATAATCCAAGAAATTCCATCTTACAGAATCATAAGCCTTAATAAAATCCAGTGTTGTCAAGGCGTCGCCTAGGCCCCGCCTAGGCATCCAGGCCCTCTCAACGCCTAAGCCACCGCCTAGGCGCTAGGAGGGCTTCTATGTAAATTTAAAAAAAATAGGAGGACTTTTATTTAATTATTTATTTTTTTAATTTTAACCTAAATCTAATAACTCCGTTCTCAAACCTCTTAAAGTCAAACGACTCAAACCAACTCCGACGATCATCTCTAAGACTCCGGCGATCATCTCCGACACTCCGGCAAGCAACTCCGACGTCTTTTTCAGTGAGCGACTCTGACGACTCTCTCCATCTCACTGTGCGTGTCTCTCCCTTTCTCTCTCTGCTCTCTTTCTGTGTCTCTCCAGCTCTTTTTGTTATGTCTCTCTCTCTTTTTGCATCTCTCCCTCTCTGTCTTTCTACGTCCCTCCTTCTCTCTCTCTCTCGTGCACGCAAAATTAGCTTTTCTTTTTTGAATGTTATGAATATGAAGTATGTTAACTTATGATGATCATGATTTTATCATAATGTATTATCTAATATGTCATTATTTATAATTTTATAATTTATATATCATTAATTAATTAAATGTAAAATATAAATAAATAAAATTATAAAAAAAATATTAAACAATTTTTTAGGAAATATATATATATATATATATATATATACATATTGGATAAGGGACCAATAAATAAATAAATAATTCTTCAGGGATCTTTAAATACTTATTTTAAGGACCGCCTAGGCGCCGCCTAGTCTTCGCCTAGGCCCCGCCTCGCCTTATTAAGGCTTACCGTCTTAAACCGCCTTACCGCCTTGACAACACTGCGCCCAACAGCTGGCTTTTTCTTCCATTTATTTTCATTCTGATTAAGAAGCTAAAGGCCCTTAGAGTTTCCTTGACTACCTTGACCTCCTCCTTACTATTCTTCATGAAAATGTTGCAATCATCTGCGAATAGCAAATGCGTTAGTTGAAATCTTTCCTTTCCCAATGTCATGCCTTCCATCTTTCCTACTTCCACTGCCTTGTGTAAAATTCTGGTTAATGTATCTGCTGTAAGGGTGTAAAGAAAATATGATAGATGGTCTCCTTGCCGAAGGCCTCTATAACCATTAAATTTTCTCCTAGGCCTACCATTTATAAACACAAAATAGTTTACTGTTTTCAAACATCCGTGAATCCATTTCCTCCATTTTTCTCCAAAGCCTTTCTGTTTTAAAACAAAATCAAGGAAACTTCATCTCATCGAATCATAAGCCTTAGCAAAATCCACCTTTAACATCATACACTCCTTGCCATTGATCCTATAATCCTTCACTGTTTCATTTGCAATGAAGATCGCATCTGTGATTTGTCTATTTTGAACAAATGCTATTTGGTTTTCACTCACAGTTTTATGAAGGACCATCTTGAGGCAGTTGGCTAGAGTTTTTGCAATAACTTTGTATATACTTGTAGCAAGGCTTATCGGCCTATAGTCTTCAACTTTCATAACATTATGCTTCTTTGGGATTAGACAAATATATGTCTCATTAAATTTTCTGTTAACTATGGCATCCCTATAGAATTTTTGAAGGCAGCTCACTACATCTTGCTTCACAGTTTCCCAATTCTTTTAGAAAAAAGCCATTGTGAATCCATCTGGGCCTGGAGCCTTCCCCCCCCACAGTTTACGACTGCTTCTCGGATTTCCTCTTTCTCAAACTCTCTTTCCAACCATCTTCTGTCTTCTTCTGTAATTGCTTGCCATTAAAGCCCTTCTACCCCCCACCTCATATCAGAATGTTCCTTGAACATATCTTCGATGTATTCTAAAATTATACTTTGAATTTCATCTCCTTTCTCCACCAGGTTGCCATCTTTATCCTCCATCTTACTTATAATAGCCCTCAACTTCCTAAGATAAAGAATACTTTTCCTTTCCAGTCTGCATTCCACTCTGTGAAGTTCCTCAATCAACTTCTTTCAAACCTCTAGAATATTAGCATTGTCTTCTGTTTATAGGTTTCTATCAGTCTTCCTAAGGGCTTCCAACAGCTCTATCCTCCTCGCATTGTCCTCAACATCCTTTCCTTTATCCCATGATCGTAGAGTTCCTTTTAAGTTCTGAAGCTTCAACATTATTTTGTAGCCTGCCTATCCCTTACTTTTGTCTGCGTTTCATTCATTCTGTATCATTTCTTGAAACTTTTGCTGATGCAGCCATGAATTTTCAAATCTGAAAGGGGCAGGGCCCCATTTAACCTCCTCTATATCCAAGATTATAGGCCAGTGGTTAGATGTAATCCTCTATAGACCCCATATTCTTTGCTGTTTGAATTTGAGACCCCATTCTGCATTGAAAAGGAAACGGTCTAACTTGAACATTGCTGGAATTATCCTTCCATTGCTCCAGGTGTACTTCATATTCTTCAAATCTGGTTCCTGCAACTTCATGTCATGAATCCAATCATCAAATTGGTTCATGCTTAAAGTGTTTCGGGTACTTCTTCTCTTTTCCTTTGCTTGCCTAACCATATTAAAATCTCCTCCAATAGACCAAGGTCCTTGAATCATTGCTAAAATTGCGAACAATTCAATTAGACAGTCTTCCCTGCCCTCTTTATCACAGGGACTGTAAACAGCTGTGAACCACCACATCTGGTCATCTTTTCCTTTCATTTGAATAGTCAGAGAATAAGAACCTTCCCACTTGTCATAGACCGTGATGTTCCTTATGTCCCACATAATTAGGATACCCCTTGTTGATCCATTAGCTGGAAGAGCAGCCCACTCCACAAACCTTCTTTTCCAAATCTCTGCCACGAGATTGGCAGTCATATTACCTTTTTTTTTGTTTCTCGGACTGTTATTAAATATGCCTTGGCTGCCATAATTGTCTTCCTTATCAGCCTTCTTTTGTTAGAAGAACCACATCCTTGAACATTTCAACTGAAGATCTTCAAGAAAAATAAGACCCCTAACCAACTAACACACTTACTGCATTGCAATCAATTGTGTGTTGAGTGAGACTAGGAAATTCTGAACTCTTTCAACTTCCTTAGCATGATATTCTTGGTTTTCTTTAATCTCGTCATCTCCTTTTGTCATCTGAGCTTCACCTTCTGATAACCCTACAAATTTGGTCGACGCTGTCGTGAACTAATCCTTCTTATATTTGTTTCCCCTATTCGTGCCAAAAGCTTTCCTTGATTTAGAAGTGTTTGTATCATTATTGTAGTGAGAGAGAGTGGGGGCATAGTGAGGATTACATACCTAGTTTCGTTCCTCATCATTCTCTGCTCCTGTTGCTTCTCTTGGTTCCCGATCATCTTTTGTTGGAGAATCTTCTTCATCTTGTTGTGTTTCTGCTATCCTCTCTGAATCTGTCTGCAAGATGTAGTTTTGGCAATTTGAGTCTGTGTTTTCTTCTTATTCACTTTCCTCTGCTTGGAGTTCCCACCAGGCCTGGGCTCAAAAATGCTTCCTCTGTTGGCTTCTGTTTCTTCTATAAACTCTTAGATTGGGCTTGTCCAAAAGTTTATGTTTTTTGTGCTCCAAAATGTTCTCGAGTCCCTTCTTAACGAGGTCTGCTTCTTTTGCAGATTCTGTGGACCCACCCAGCTTTTAGCTTGTTGGGCCTATTTTATTTCGGCCTATTTCTTTGATACAGGATCATAGCCCAGTCCTTACGTTCTTTGGGCCAGTATGTGAGCCCAGCCCTCTTCATGTGGCCCATGCTATTGCCCTCTCGATCTTGACCCGCCTGCCTTTCTCTGCTCCTGCCAGCAAGATTTGAAAATCCCTCACTTTTCTTCCTGCCACTGCCATCTGTCCCATCGCCTGACATCTCGTCCCTTTCTGAGTTTACGCTGCCCTTGTTCGTAGCCTCTATGCACTCGTCATCACTGCTTTGTATCTTGATATCAGAGCTCTGTTGACTGCTGATTCTCCAATCATCGGCTTTCGTGATTCCGTCCAAGTGATTGTCGGCAAAATTTTCCAGAATTTGCAGACAAAGCTCTTTCACCTCTAGACCCCAATTTCTCTCAATTTTCATCAATTTAAGCTCCTAAATTCCATTGTCATCATAAATATCGAACTCCTTTCAAAGAAATCCCGACTCATGCCCTCGTAGATTTAGAAATACTATTTCCATGGATGCATTCGATCTTGTGATGTTGGCTATGTCCAGAAGACCACTACATGCCTCCCCTATTTTTTCAAAGGTCTTCATGTTCCAATCTTGTAGCCGAATACCTTCAATACCCATCCTACAGGTTACTTGTCCTCCTATGGCCGCCAGATCTTCATTCCACTCTTCAAAATAGAAGCCATCGATTCTTGTCTTGTATTTCACCTTTTGTATGGTTTTAATGTCTTCCTTCTCATAGCATACGTCTAGCGATATCCAATCTGCGAATCGGAATGTCCCATTTCAAAATCTGGCGAACTAATTTTTAGTCGTTCGCCACGGTGTTTCATTTGAGGTGCAGATGATAAGGAATTTTGTCGCCTCTTTTGTCCTTGCTGTCTTCCCTTCCTACCCTTGTTTCCTTCTTTCTCCCCCATGAACTCTCTTCAATGGTTGTTGTCCCTTTCGTTCCCTCCTCCATATTCCTTTGTGTTCATATCCCTTCCTCTTCTCAGGTTCGTCATCTTGTTCAACCTTTTGTTTTCCTTTTTCTTGCTCAGCTGCCTTAGTCTGCCTTTTTCACTTCCTCCTGAACGATGATGTCCAAAGCTGACCATATGTTCATCCATGCCTCTATTCTGGTTTCTTCCGGGATGATGATGTTGTGTTTTTGTCCCTTTACCATCTTCGTTATTTTTATGTATCTGCCATTATCGTTGGCAAGGATCTCCATGATGATGGTATATCCTTGATCGCGAAATACTCTTGTGTTTCTACTCTCTTCTGTGTTGTTCGTCACCCTTTCGAACACTTTCTTTATCCAAAGCACTGTTTTCCTGTTCACCACTAATTGATAATGGCGAGCTTGTATAACTTCTTGGATAATTATCTCTCTGTTATCTCGTGTAGAGCAAATTGAAAAGAGTTTAAACCTTGTGTTGAACAACACGTAACGCCACTCTGCTCTCGTGAAACGGTAAACATGGCATTTATTCCTTTGACCATTCTTCACCACAAGGATTCTTTTTGTCTCCTCTTTGAACCTAGTCTTCACATCTTCCAGGCGCTTTTTGTTGTTTTTGTAGTTATTTCCTTTCTTCCTTTTTGTCACCAGAGTCCATCCGTCCGAGTCATCCTTCTTCTCCTGTAGTAGGAGAATGTCTTTCCATGACCTTTTCTGTTCCCCATCCTTAGTATTTTCTCTAGTCAGCCTTGTGCCTTCTCGGTGCTCATTTGTATGCTTACATGTGTGGATTATGGAGTTTTGGGAATCAACATAACGATTTCTAGTGCATCAAATCATAAGCTTTCGCAAAATTCACTTTCAATAATAACCCCTTTTTGCCAATGGTAGTATAGTTTTCACTACTTCGTTTGCAATCAAAATATCATTCCTTATCTATTTTAACGAAAGGCATTTCATGCTTATTGATTGTTGTGTGAAGAATTACTTTGAGCCTATTTGCTAAGGCTTTGGCGATGATCTTGTAGATGCTCGTCGTGAGGCTGATTGGCTGATAATCATCTACCCACATTAAATTATTATTTTTAGGAAGGAGACATATATATGTCTCATTCACCTTCCAGTTGACGATGACATCTTTGTGGAATTCTTTCAAACAATTTATTATATCCTTTTTAACTGTTTCTCAAGCCTGTTGAAAAAAAGGCCAAAGTGAATTCATTCGAGCCATGTGCCTTTCCTCCATAGAAGCTGAACATCACCTTGTTGATCTCTTTTTCTTTAAATTCTCTTTCCAACCACTAGCTATTCTCTTCTGTGATACCTTGCCACTACAATTCTTCTATCCCCCATTTGAGGGTGGACTTTTCCTTGAACAGGTCTCTAAAGTAGTCAATCATTAATTGCTGTAAATCAACCTCATTTTTCCATAAATTTCTTGACTTTTCTTCCAATGTAGTGACCATGCTTGTGGACTTCCTTAGAGAGAACTCTATTGAAGTTTTTTGAGTTAATATCTTCTTTCTTTGCCTATTTCATCTTGCTCTTCCTTTCCTGTCTACATTCCAACCAATGGATCTCCTTGGTCATCTTCTTTCTTTCATCTAGAAGGTTAGGGTAATCTTCTACTCCATTAAGTTTAATTTCCTTGCGTTGTCTTTTGCTACCTGGCCCTTGCTCCAAGCTCTTAATTTTCCTTTAAGATTCTGAAGCTTCGTCATTATCTTGTACCCTTTCCACCCTCTGCGTTGATTTGCCTCCTACTCCTTTTACACCATTTCTTTGAACTTGGGTTGTTGAAGCCAAGCATTTTTGAAACAAAAAGGTGCATGCCCCATTTAGTCTCCTCTGTGTCTAAAAGAATCAACCACGTAAGACATGCAAATGATATCTTTGTATTTTGCTTTTTTGCTTTTTTGCTTCGTGGGTTTTTTATTGTAAACTAAGTCTTGGGTACTCTTTTGGAGAGTGGGTGAAAAACTGGCTAAGTATCTAGCAATCATTGTCTAACTCTTTGTATTTTTTGCTAGATAGCTCATTATTATTTCCTTAAAAAAATATGAATTTGAAGTACATTTCTCGATGAATGAAATGAAGTATCTCTCAAGTAAGGAAGACGAAAAACGAGTGAGGAAGGATGATGGAGGAAGAATGTGGTGCAAAGATGACTTGCATGCGGTACAGAATGGAGCATACAATAAAATGTCAGGAGAGAAGCAAGAACAATGAACCAACAATGGAGGCTGGATGGAAGTCAGAATGATAGTGCATGGACACAAAAGGTTATTTCATTATGGAGTTGGAAGAGGATTATCCACATAGAGAAGAGAATGTGTGTAGCATCTAGGAAACTTATGTAGGAACCAAAATGGGTTAAGAAAGGTGGCACCGTAGGCGATGTGGCACAAATGGTGGGACAAAGGGGGCATTTTTCGTACCAAATATAAGTGGTGTTTGTCACTTTGGACTTGAAACAAAACTTTATTGGTGGAAGTGAAAAGGGACAAACCAATCTATCTTTGTATCGATGGAGGAACAATGATATGAACCATGGAAGAAATAAATAGGACAATGAAGGAGAAAAGAGATGGAGGTTCCAAGAAGATCAAACATGGAAACAATTATGTGGTATTGGTGAAAGCAAACTCCATCTCCAAAAGGAGCTTCATGAGAGTACAAAGCTATTGCAAGGAAGACAATAGGTGGTTTACATTTAAGAGGAGATGAAGAATGGGGCTAGAGCTTGGAAGAACTTGTGTGAGGTGTTTGACGTGAAAGAGGAAATGAGAATTTAGGAAGGGAAGTAGGAAAGAATGTATATGGGGAAAGGAAACCAAAAGAGGTTTCCAAAGAATCAAACATAAATAGGATACACACTTGAAAGGAAACGAAGCGTGGGTGGAATATAGTGATTACAAAGAAGGAGGATGGATGGAACATAGCGATTGTGTCATATAGTGATTACAAAAAAAAGGAGGATGGGTGTAGTCAGGGGTGACAATTCGTGTTATCGTGTTATAAACAAGTTGTGTCAGAAACGAGTATAACTTATATATTGCAAACTAAAACTCGACCCATTTATTAATCATGTCAAGTTTGAAAACTCAAATCTGACCTATTTTTTAATTGTTTTATAATTGTGTGCCTATATATAACCTATTTAACTTTTTATAACCTATTTTTAAAATAAAAATGTTAATGAAAATATAAAACATGAGGAATGTATTAAAATTTTTAGAATTAAATTTTAAATATTCTATTAAAAAATCATAAACAAAGAGGATGCGTATTGATTGAGCCAAGGTGGCTGGGTGGTGGAAGAGATCTTTTGTTGATTGGATTGAGCTGCTAGTGGAAGGCACCTTAGGAGGAGTCATCATGGGACCCCTGAAAGATAAGGGTTGCTGAGAGTGTGGAAAGCAAATTCTCTCTAACAGCCAAGATGAAAGGGGAGGATGACAAGGAATGGTAGTTCATGGCCGTTTACGACCCATGCGAGCACCAAGGTAGGGAAGATTTCCTCAACGAGTTCTTAGCCATTTCAACCCTTATCCAAGGCCCATGGTGCATGGGGGGGATTTCAACGTAATGAGAAATGGCTTGAAAAAGATTCAAGGTGAATACACATCAAGACAGATACATATGTTTGAAGAATGGATTCAAGACCTGGATCTTAAGGAGTCGGACATGAAGAACCTCAAATTCCAATGTTTGAACAGTGGATTCAAGACCTGAATCTTAAGAGTTGGACGTGAATAACCTCAAATTCACCTGGAGTAATGGCAGAACCTCCACAAATGGAGAGTATTGTCTCATATCATTGGCCCATACTGTTGGACACAACCAACATTAGTTAGGGCCCAACACCATTTCGATTCGAAAATGAATGGCTGCAT
Organism: Tinospora cordifolia; assembly: GCA_030144865.1. Classification (NCBI taxonomy): domain Eukaryota; kingdom Viridiplantae; phylum Streptophyta; class Magnoliopsida; order Ranunculales; family Menispermaceae; genus Tinospora; species Tinospora cordifolia. The sequence goes on along the minus strand of JAJIYU010002849.1, from coordinate 5,658 downwards.
AAGCTAGAATTTAAAGAAATTTTGAAAAAGGAATGGCTGATAACAGGTTGATGGGATGGGAAAGTTACAAATGCATGATGAAGCTCCGGAACTTGAAGGAAAAACTGAAGAGTTGGGTCAAAATCCAGAAACCTCAGGAAAAAGTGCAGCTAGACATTCTAGTTGAGAACCTTACACAGATGGACTCATCTTTGGATAATGGAGAAAGAAGTATGACTCTCATGGAATCAAGGATAAAGACCATTAAAAAAATTCATCAGCTGGAGTGCAGAATGGAGAGAAAGGCTCGCCAAAGAGCTAAGCTGTAATGGGCCAAGGAAGGAGACGTTAACTCTAGGTACTTCTACAAAATCTTGACATTGAGAACAACTAGAGCTGCTATTAATAGACTGGAAGATGATCAGGGCCAAGTTTTGGAAGGAGAGGACCAGATAAGAGAGAAAATAATAAGCCACTTTGAATCGATTTTTAGAGAACAAAGCACCAAAAAGTGGGGCATTGAAGGTTTGGATTGGCACTGGCATGAGATTTTAGAGGAGGAGAGCCAATGGTTGGAAAGACCTTTTGAAGAAGAGGAGATCAAGGAGGCTATTTTCAGTTGTGAAGGAGATAAAGCTCTAGGACCAGATGGTTTTACTATAACATTCTTTTAGAAAGAATGGGAGGTAGTTAAGAGAGACATCTTCGATTGCTTGAATGATCCACCAAGATGCTATCATCAACAAAAGAGTCAATGAAACTTATATTTGCCTCATCGCCAAGAAGTTCAACTCAATTAGAATAACAGTCTTCAGACCTATAAGTTTGATCACAAGTGTTTACAAAATTATAGCAAAAACCCTTGCGAACAACTTAAGAAATGTCCTGCAAAGCACAGGCAGTGAACTGTAGATGGCTTTTGTTAAGGACAGATAGATTTTGGATGTTGTTCTAATTGCTAATGAGGTGGTAGAAGACTGTCGGATGAGGAAGGAAAAGAGCATTCTGTTCAAAGTGGACTTCACCAAGGCATACAAATCGGTTAGATAGAGGTTCGTGGACTATGTGATGAGAAGGAAAGGATTTGGGGAAAAGTGGAGGAAGTGTATATATGGGTGCCTAACATCAGTCACTTACTCCATCTTCATAAATGGCCGCCCAAGGGAAAAGTTTGAGGGACAAAGGGGTCTTTGGTAAGGAAATCCTCTCTCTCATTTTCTCTTCACCTTAGTGATAGATTTGGTCACAAAAATAATGGAGAAGGTAGGGGCTAAACAGAGGATTGAAGGCCTGAAAGTAGGAAAGGAAAACATTCACTTGACCCATCTGTTATTCGTAGATTACTGTCTTATGTTCATGAGGTGCAACAGCAAGGAGGCAAAGGCAATGATGGATGCGTTAAAAGCTTTCTGTTTCATTTCTAGGCTGTCCATAAACTCGAAAAAAAGTCAGGTGGTTGGCATCAATATGGCAGCAGTAGAAATCAATCATATAGTAGATGTTTTGGATTTGTCGGTTGGGAAGTGGCCAATGTGGGGGGGAGTTCCAAATTCTATGGACTTTTGGAATACAACTATTCCAAGAGTTTCAAAAAGAGCTGAAGGTTGGAGAGGAAATTATCTCTTTAGGGGGAGGCCCGTCTTGCTCCTAAATCAGTGCTGGAAGCTAGCCTTACCTATTTTTTGTCGGTGTTCGAAATTCCTAATAGCAGATAAAATTGAACAAAGCATGAGGAGGTTTTTGTGGAAACAGGAAGGAGAGGATAAAGGCCAGCATCTGGAGAGTTTGGACCAAGTCTGTAGAGAGACTTAAAAAGGAGGCTTGAGGGTGGACAATATCATTAACAGAAATAAGGCGTTGATGGGAAGTGGCTTTGGAGAATGTACAATCAGTCGGAAGCTTTGTGAGCTAGAATTATTAGGAGTATTCATGGAAGCAAGTGTAGAGGGAGGGAGGCGAGGGTGAACCCAAAAAGTAGCAAGAGGTCCCTTGGAAATCTATCGTGGCGTTGTATCTGATATTTAGAAATCACTTAAGATGAAAGGTGGGTAATGGCAAGGGGACCCAATTTTAGGAAGACAAATGGTGCTGTTCGGATAGCCTCAAGAGTATGTTTCCAGCCATATGTAACCTGTCAGACAAACATAATCGCCTGTCTCAAATTTCTTTCAAAATTCCAGGGAAGGAGGAAGAAACAGTTGGGCTTGGAACTTGCACATCAACTAGAACATCAGGAAGTTGCAAATGCAAGAGGCAACGAACAGTGTTGTCAAGGCGCCGCCTAGGCATCCAGGCCCCCTCAACGCCTAGGCCACGGCCTAGGTGCTGAAAGGGCTTCTCTGTAAATTAAAAAAAATAGGAGGGTTTTTAATTAATTAATTAATTTTTTAAAGTTTAACCTAAATCTAATAACTCCGTTCTCAAACCTCTCAAAGTCAAACAATTCGATCCAACTCCGTCGATCATCTCTAAGATTGCGGTGATCATCTTCGACACTCCGACGAGCAACTCCGTCGCCTTCTTTGGTGAGCGACTTCGATGACTCTCTCCCTCTCGCTTTGCTCTCTTCCTCTTTATATTTCTACGTCTTTCTTCTCTCTCTCTCTATCTACGTCTCTCTTCTGTCTCTCTTTCTGCGTCTTTCATTCTCTCTCTCTCTCTCTCTATCTCTTGCAATTAGTTCTTTTTAGAATGTTATGAATATGAAGTATGTGAACTTATGATGATCATGAGTTTAACATAATGTATTATCTAATATGTCATTATTTATAATTTTATAATTTATATATCATTAATCAATTAAATATAAAATATAAATAAATAAAACTATAAAAAGTATTAAACAATTCTTCAAGGAAATGTATGTATTCAATATATATATTGAATAAGGGACCAATAAATAAATAAATAATTCTTTAGGGACCTTTAAATAATTTTTTTTAACGACTGCCTAGTCCTCGCCTAGGCCCTACCTTGCCTTATTGTCTTAAACTGCCTTATGGCCTTGGCAACACAGGTAACGAAGATCATAAATCTGTTGCATAACATTCGACCAACAGAGATAGAAGATCAGGTCGTGTGAATGGGAGAAAAAGAAAATTATTTCACAGTGAAATCCTTCAAAAGGAAGCTAGACAACAACATCATAGCCACCACAACCCTACGGTAGGCCAACATAATTTGGAAAACAAAAGTCCAACCGAAGCTAAAATCCGAGCATGACTTATATCTCTCTCAATATACTATAGATACAACTAATATTTACAAAGCTTGTAAAGATCATAGCTATTGCGATCTGGTATAGCACTTGGATCTGCATCTCAAAGCTTGTAAAGATGCCAATACGACATGGGAAAGATCTAAGATTTTGTTTTGTTCTTGGATTTGCATCTCAAAGCTTGTAAAGATGCCAATACGACATGGGAAAGATCTAAGATTTTGTTTTGTTCTTGGATTTGCATCTCAAAGCTTAGTAAATGTTACAACTTTGAGGCATGGGTAGACAATTGGCATAACATTTTGTTTCCTCTGTAACTATGCAGTATATCGGATTTCTCATATGGTAATTGTTTTCTTTATATAATAAATTGTCTAGTTTCTTTTCAAAAAAATCATAAAAAAGAAATTATATCATTAACATATTAATAAATCAGTTAATTTAAAATTAATTTATTTATAATGTATCTCTTAACTTGTTCATAATCGTGTTAAACATGTCATTTTTGGGTTTAGCAGGTTAACCTACTTATGACTCAAATTTAATCGTGTTTAACACGTTTTGACCAAAACCCATTTATGGTAGACTCAAACCTGTTAAAAGCATGTCATGTTCAAGTTGCTTTCATAAATTGCGACCACTAGGGGTAGAATGTGAAAAAGAATCACAGAGGAAACAAAAGGCTTGTAGATTCCTAGTTGAAAGAAGATTATAGGTAATAGGACTTGTAGTGGGAATGCATGTGATAGACATAGCATAGGCATTGATATACTCTTATCATGAAAAGGAAACTAGAATGCTAGCAAAAGGGAAGATGGTAGAGGAATGATTAGTAAAATTATGGGTAATCACAAGCTGGCATGGGAAGTTGGAGGGTTTAGGAAGAAGGGCTGGTGTAATTTTAGAAGACTTAGGAAGTTCATTTCATCACACTTTTCCCGCAAGTGGCACCAACTTGGAGTGGAAGGTAGGGTGTGGAGATGCTTTGTGGTTTCGGGAGCAGTGGTGTTTAAACAGTATGAAGTTGGCTGAATCTTTTGTAGCTCTTTATTGACTTTCCAGCCTACGTAATAGTCCTATATTGAGGCTTTTCTTTCTTTCAATTAATCCATGGAACCGTCACTTCTCTAAAGCTTTAACACACCAAAAATTGGAAGAAAGCTGCATTCTCTTGGCAAGGTTAGATCTAGTATCATTGTCATCAGAATTGAATACGGTATAGTGGTGGTTAGATTCTTCGAAAGACTTCTCCTGCAAATTTTTCACGTCCTTCCTCTTATTGTTGGACCAAAATATGTTCTTCCCACTTCACTTTTATATCTGGAGGACAAATGCTCCATCTGAAGGTAAGATGTCTGTGTGGATAATTATTCATTCAAGGCTGAACGCATTAGATTTAATGCAAAGGAAGCTACTGAATATGTATCTTTCTACCCATTGCTGTGTGCTATGTTGTCGGGCAAGTGAGAGCATTTATCGTATGGTCTTCTCTTGCTCCTTTGAGAGGAGAATGTGGGATTGCTGGCTTTTGTTTTCTGTTGATAGATTCTTACTACCCAAAGCAGTGGAGGAAGGTTTTTCTATTAATCACGCTTCTCATTTTTCACAAGGGGAAAGACGTTTGGGTAGAGTTGCATTATTTGCTACACTGTGGCACGTTTGGCTCAAGAGGAGCAGGAGGACTTTAAATGATCAAACAAAATCAGAAGACCTGTTTTGGGAAGTCCTTAAACTGATTGCGGGCTCCTGGTGGTATGCGTCATTATTTTGTAGAGAGTTCTCTGTCTCAGATTATGTTCTCAATTGGGATAGGGTATGTATTTGTAATAGTATCTAGGGGTTGGAAACAGTGTTGTCAAGGCGGTTTAAGGCGTTAAGCCATCATAAGGCGAGGCAGGGCCTAGGCGGTCCTCAAAATAATTATTTAGAGGTCCTTAAAAAAATATTTATTTATTTATTAAACCCTCACTTATATATATATATATATATATGTATATTAAATTTTTTAATAATTTATAATTAAATTTAATTAATTAATTACATGAATTATAAAATTATAAATAAATAATATATATTAGATAATACATCATAATAAATTCGCGAATCATGATCATCATAAATTCACATACTTTATAACATTTCAAAAAGTCTCAAAAGTCACAAGTCAACAAAAACAAATTACATCTTCATCAATCATCAACAAGAGGTCCTTTAGAGTTTCAATATTGACATCTTCGAAAATATTATCATCATCAGAATCGTTTTTATCAGCATCTTTGTTATATAACACAGCATCTGTGTCAAAATCTGATGAATCAAATAATAGCTCATCTTCATGCCTTGAGCTGCTTCCACCCACATCTCTTTGTTGTCTTGTTCTTCTAGTATAGTACCTTAATTCTGAGGGAGCCAAAGCTTCTTCCACTTGTGTCCACGTCAAATCTTCATCTTCATGAACAAAC
>JAJIYU010002848.1:0-28669 GCA_030144865.1 Tinospora cordifolia | reverse complement strand
TTTTATTTCCTCTGAAAGTTTTGAACTTGGTTTAGCCATGTCCTTGAAGACTACTGTTTCTCTCTAACCAAATAGCCAAAAGTGTAGCAAAACAAGCAACTCTACATACATTCTTTTCCTTCAAGGATAGAGAGTGCACGTAGGATAGGGAGAGCTTTCCAAAAAATCTTGAGGACTAATCTTTGCCAGAAAAACTAAACCACTCCACCCTCAATTTCTTGGCATCTTTACATTTGGTTTTAAAAAAAAAAAAAAGAAAAAAAGAAAAGATAGGTCAAAGGATCTTCATCCTTTTGGCATAAGGCACGGTAGTGTGGAGAAATGCACTAGTTCAGCATCCTCTTTTCTAGCACTTTTCCCATATTGACTTTCCCATGTGCTAGTACCCAAACACCTTAACCTTTGTTGGACAGATGCTTCCCAAATACGAGTGTAACAATGTTTGTTAGGAGAGGGAAGGAAGGTAATAATAATTATAGAAAGGGTTTGACAGAAAAAGCTTTGGACGGATCTAATTGCCATAAAATTTTATCCAAAAATTCTGACAAATCTGACCGTTAAAATGGTAGTAATTGGAAAAAAAAGAAAAAAATGGTAGTAATTGGAAAAAAGAAAAGGTGGTTCAAAGGATCTCCATTCTCAACATAACGCACAGCTGTGTGGAGAAATGCACCAGTTCAGCATCCTCTTTTCTAGCACTTCTGCCATATGAACTTTCCCATGAGCTAGTACCCAAATGCCTTAATCTTTGTTGGACAAATGCCTCCCAAATATGAGTGTAACAATGTCCACTAGGAGAGGGAAGGACAAGGAAGGCAATAGACATGATAAGGATTTGACAGAAAATGCTTTGGATTGGTCTAATCACCATAAAATTTTATCCCAAAAATTCTGAAATATCAGACAGTTAAAATATGGTTATAATTGATCCAATTTTGTCATCTAGTGATTAGTGAGTGCTCTAGTGAGATGAAGGTTCCATGAAGGAGATGATATGTGATCTAAGGTTGGGACATTAAACTTGAAGGCTCCGATGGGAAAGTTATGAATGGAAGAAAAGCGAAACAAATGAGGGACAACAAGTATGGCACTATTGAGAATAGACATCTCCTCATCCACATCCACCATTCAGGTTTAAAACCTTTTTGCTCAAGAATATAATCTAGATCTATACTCCTTGACAGCTTCATTGGCTATGAGAATCACAACAAAAATTTGTCTCCCCTCCACCAAGGCAAACCAGTACAACTCAATAGTCTTATGCAACAGGGCCCTCAATCTTGTGAGTACCTTCAAGATGATCTTATAAAGATTAATGACTAGACTAATAGGCCAAAACTCTTTTATGCTCTAAGGCAAATATAGACTTCATTGGTTAGTATATTCACCACACCATTATGGAAAACATCATGAATCACCCTCATAATATCCCCTTTCAACAATCGCCAATTTTTTTTAATAAAAAGCCACCATATATCAATTCGGTCCAAGGGATTTATTCCACTTCCAACTAAATACCACTTCCCTGATGTCATCGTCGTCAAAAGAAAGCTCCAACCACCCATCATCATCATTAGAGATCCTACCCCGCTCAAGACCTGCTAAACCCTAGCAGTCGACCAGCTCAAACTTGTAGATCTGTTTAAAATAATTAACAATCTCCTCCATCACACTTACCTCCTCCATTGAAGTGTTGTCCTCAAGCTCAACCTCTGAAATGACTTGATGCATCACCCTCAAGCTCCTACAATTGAGAATACCATGGAAAAACTTGATTCATCACCCTCTTGGAACCACCTAATCTTAGCTTTGATGTAATGCCATTGTCCTCCCTGAGGCACACCTTTGCCAAATTAGCTTTGCATAGCTTCCGAAATGTGCCCAATTCGCCGGACCATAACCTCCCTCCACCATCTTGTCGAGGTTTGAAATGAGGTCCTCCAGCTCCTTTTCTCAGTTGCATTTCTACCAAAATTTTCTTTATCCTAAAATTTAAGCAACTCGTTGATTTTCTTTAGCTTAACCCTCTTTAGCTTGATGTAATGCCATTGTCCTCACTTTGAGAATAACAACAATCCTCCTAAGTCTCATTAATGAATCCCTATTTTTTCCTTTGAAGGAAGACAAATTTTGGACAAACTATAAGTTGCCAATGTGGTAATCAAGAATACCATAATCGAGAAAGAACCACAGTTGGTCTTGAACATAGATTTTGCACAAGCCTACAACACTATTGAGCAGGAGTTTCTTGAGATTGTAACAAAAGCTTGTGGGTTTGGTGACAGATAGATCAAATGGATAATGGGGTCTCTATCTTAGTCTCATATTTCATTGTAATTAATGGAGGACCTCAGGGTAAAATTATGGCAAAAAGACAACTTAAACAATGGGATTTGTTGTCTCCGTTCCTATTTATGTTGGCAGCTAATGGGTTGGTCAAGTTATTTAATCAAGCTCAAAAACAGAATATGGTTAGAAGATTCCCAGAAAAAAAATGAGGGGGCAAAGGCTTCCTTATTACCGTATGCAGATGGCAAGCTATTCCTAATGAATGAGGAGGAGGATATGGTCAACACTATCAAAATACTTTAGCAATACAATCAGCTATCAAGATTAAATTTTAGCACAGGCAAAAGTCAATTGTGTGGCATCAACAGGGATGAAGATGTGATTCTAAGTTTAACAAATAGAATGGGGTGCTCAGTGGGTGTATGGCCTATGAGATACTAGGGATTACCATTGGGAGGCAATCCACTATCTTCTTCTTTTTGGGAATTGGTTGTAACTAAAATTTTGAGGTAGGAAGGTTGGAACAGGACATTTCTACAAAAAGGCAGGTGGCTAGCTTTAATCCAATCGATTCTATTGGCCCTCCCATACTTCCTAGCAGTGTCTTGGATTCCACATAGATCTGCTAAGAAGGTTCAACAATTATTCGAAGTACTTATATAGAAAGGAGTAGGCGATGGTGCCCGTTACTGAGATGGGGCATTGTGGTCCAATGGAATAAGGTGGGCTTGGGAATGGTAACATTTGTTTACAAGAATGTTGCATTATGTTCAAAGTGGCTTTGGAGGTTTGAAAGGGTGGCACACCCCATGCGGTCAAGTGATCAAGAACTGACATGGAAGACAATATGAAAATGGAATAGGAATAGGTGGAGTTGATGGAAGGGCTTCTTGTAGGAGTTTGCAAAAGTTTATCATATCCTTTCCACAATGTTTTTTTCTACATGTGCAATATAGGTTGGGAGACAGATCTTCACTGAGATTTTGAGAAGATGGATGGTTGGATTCTGAATAGCCGGCATCCAGGTGGCGAGCCTTGCAGTGGTGAGGTGCTTGTGGAAAGAGAGAAACGACAGGATTTTTTAAGACAGATGTAGCTCCCCTAGGATGTATGGGAGGTGTCTCTTTCTCTTGTGTCATTCTAGATTGGCAATTGCTCGTTGTCTAAAGGCTATTCCATGTCGGAATGGATGCGTGGGTGGGATAATATTTTGTAGTCTGGGGGCGTGGTGAGGTGGCGTTCTGTAGTGGTGGTCCCTTGCTTGTACAGTTCTCTTTATTTATATAATATCATTATCGGTTTCTTTAAAAAAAAAAAAAGAATAGCTGGCATCCATGTTTCCTACAATCTACCAAATATCAACCTTACATAACAACCCCATTACCTCATTCCTCTCAATACACAAGCAAAATGGGACCAGCTAACCCAGATTTGGATCTACACATAAACTAGAGGCCTTACAAGAAATGCCAAAGAGAATTTGCTTAAGTCAATTTTACACTTGCAGCTCTTGGTCTTGGTAGCAGTCTAGCCACCATTATACTCTTGAAAGTCATTTTTTAATTTCCACATCAACCAACCTTCATTACTATTTAATCCCATTGCATCATGTGTATGGAAGGTGAAATCCCTTCCAAGGTAGAGGTGTATGGGTTGCCTCAGGAAGACCAATTCTATGGATACCTTGCAACAAAGGCATCCTAGTTTATGTATTTCGCCATGTATATGCATGCTATGTATGCAAGATGAAGAATCTAAGGAGCACTTACTGTTCAGATGGAGCCTTGCAGGGAAGATTTGGGATCATTGGAGATGACTGCCAGGTAACATATTCATACAGCCATGCAATGTTGAAGCGAGACTTACCTTCACACATAACTTGAGCAAGATAGACAGAAAGATCGATTCAGTGGCCTCATATGCCGCCAGGGTTTACAACATAGGTCACAACATGATAACATGATTCAAAATTGACTCAAAATTAGTGGTTGTTGGTTTAGCATAAATAGGTGTAGGTCAAAATAAACCCAATTTGACATGATTTAATTTTAAGTCAAAAATAGGTCCACCCACTAAACTTGAAATTGACCCATTTAACACAACTATATTTTTTGTCCAAACTTATATTATGTGTGGAGACTCTTTAATATTTTATGACATGTGCTAAGAGCATAACTTTATAATGTTTTATTTAATTTTTACAATATGGTTGTATAGTTTTGATTTTGAATTGTTTCTCTCTTCATATTCAGATTCATGTCTAAGGAAGTTCATATGTTCATTAGAATTTGTGTATGTTACCTGGGTTAGAAATGAGCTTGTTTAAGTTTACACTGTAAGGTTCATAAATTTAACATGTTTATTAAATGTATTGAGTTAAGGATTGAAATAATAATATGTTTTTAAAGAGGTCTGGTTTAGGTTTACAATATACTCATTATACATACATTTTAACATGCACAATTATGACACGACAACACGAACTGCAACCCTCACTTTGTCTAGAAGTACAATAGGAGAATTTTCCAAAACGTGGTTGAAAAGGAAGAGGCACTTTGGGATGAAATTAAACTTTCTACAAGCACATGGGTAGCTGCTTTCCCATTGGTCCAAAGGGTATTCCATTTTGTCTTGATTTACAAACTGGGAGTCATAGTGTGCAGCAAGGTAGGACAGTTGTTGTTGGTTGTTTGTTTGAGTTTTACAAATGTTAGGCAATGTCAAAGATGCTAGGAATCACTACATTTGGTTATAGACTATGCATTTATTGATTGTGAGTGTGTTATGTACTTATGATAATGTATGTTCTAGGAGAAAAGGCTAGAAACCTAGTACGCCATGTGGCTTATATTTTATAATTAACACATTAACAAAGTTTCTTCTCCAAAAAAATAAAAAATAAAAAAATAGCCTCACTTAACCACCTATAAGCCCACTATTAGGCTCATGTGATGCGGCCAAAAAGCTATAGTATGAATGAGGGAGGCAAATTGTTGCTTACTTTATGTGCACACTTTTAAATAGATAAAGAGATGCAAAAATGCATTCTTTAGATGATGAATTAATAATATGCAACATAAATAAACCTTAAACATAAAGTAAATAATGCAATAAATTATAAGTGTAACTAGAAAAAATAATGTAGTACATTCAACAAGTAATAAACTTGGGGAAGCCCAAGGTCAAACCACAAAGATTGGGATAAATTTCTAAAACTAGGGTTTGCTACATATAATAAAATAAGAAAAATGAGAATGAGATGAGATAATGATAATATTTTGATAATGTAGAAATAACAATAAGATGGAAAAGTTAGGGCATTAGAGTAGGCCAAAGCCTTTTCTCTCTTAGTCCTTCTTGAGTAAAATAATTAGCGATAGAAATAACTAAAAATTTTTTCTACCCACAATAACGAATCTTTAAGCCTAAATATATTAAAAAGTAGTGTTATCCCAAAAGAGATATTTATAATAAAAAGCAAAGTAGAATTACATTTCTAATATGTGTGAATGCAAAATGTGAATTCTAAACATGTGAAATACATGATATGACACATTAAAGAAAACTACAAAAATGTCACACTAAGATAAAAATGAAATACCTCAATCTTTCATCGATTTTGCAAAATCAACTATATAAAATACATGATATAATGTATGAAGTTTATTATAAAACCTAACAAAAGTATGAGAGAACACATGTCAAGTAAAATAGAAATATTACCCAAGAATTCTCAAGAGAAGAGTGGAGAGGATTTCCTCTTAGCCCCAACAAAAGATTTAGCCTTCCATGAACTTAGAGGCTAATGAAAAACAAAAATAAAAAAAATGAAAAATGGAAAAATGAAAAGTGGAAAAAGCTCCAATGTGATCAAGGAAGAAAATGAAAAAAATGAGATGCTCCTCAAGTGTGAATTGAGGGGTTTATATAGATATTCCAAGGAGATGAATAGGAGATGGTCTAAAGGCGATGTGGATGAATGGTACAAGTAGCCTATGCTCTACTTACCCTTCTTGTGTAAGATGGTGAGAAATTCAAATGAAGGGTACTATATGACTATGCATAGCAACAAGCATGGGGAAGGGTGACCAATGTAAATGAAGGATAATAATGGTGTGTAAGAGAGACTTCCCCTAATGATGATTATGTAAAAAAAGCGAAATAAGATGGGCTAGGACTAAGCTAAAAGGAAAAATGTGTCATGTGGGTTCTTGGGAATACTACTTGACTAGTCATTATCAACATTGGTTCTCTCATAAATTTATTCTTGGGATCCACAACAAGGAAAAGGTGGATGATGAAAATGTCTTCATATGTCTTGAGATTCCTCCAATTCCATCTTAACCATTGATGCTTCCCGAGATTGCAAGATCTTCACTTTAATGATGGATGAATGAGATAGCGCAAAGTGTCATAAATCTAAGTGGGGTGATGCCTTAGCAAAAATTGATGATCTCAAGGCTCCTAAGCTCACATGCTCCATTGTTATTAATCTCTCATTATCTACATTCCTACAATTAAAATAATATCACGTAATGAGTAATTAATTATAATTAATTTATATAATGCATGTGACTTAATATTAATATATTAACCTCGTTGAAAATATATGAATTTATATAAAAAGAAATTAAATATATTTTATAATTAATTACTAAATAATGAGCCTTAAAATATGATGATGCTCAATTATAGGATAATAAATTTAGTGTCAAAATGAGCATTATCACAAATCCACTCTTATATCTCAATGATGACCACTTTTTTCCCCCACAGAATGAAAATTCGACTTCACCTTAAACTTCGACCTTTGAAAATTAAAATTAATTGGAAAAGTTCAAGTAATTCGAAAAAATTTTTGTAAACATTTGTCAACTTAGAAAAGTTTAAAAAATACTGTATAAATGTTAAAATATGCACAATTTCTACCAAAATAATCAAAACAAATATAAATAAATACATTTTACATATAAAAAGTATACATATAATGGTTTCTAATGTTATTTTAACATTAACAATGTTTAATGCATATTGCGTTTGTTAACTTAAACTGTTATTAAAAAACAAAGAAAGAGAAACTTGTCGTCGAACCCTAATGGTCTTTTAAACATAAACCCTAGATCGATTGATCATAGGCTTGCTAGTCGCTACAAGCACAAGTGTATGTGATCTTCTCTATCGATTACAATAGACAACTTTCTTGTTCTTCTCTCATTGCCTCCCCTCGTAGACTCTCAACTTATTTTTTTCTTTTCTTTTTTCTCTATAGCATCTCTCCTCTAGGGCAGAAATCATTCTTCTTTATCTTGGATAGCCACTTGTCAGTTGTACACATTGCACCTTCAATCTTCTTCATTTATACACAATGTTTTTGTACAATCTATATGATTACAAAGAAGAATTTATGTGCATCACATAGATTCTTTCATTAAAAATGTCCTTTTTATGACTTTTTTGCATTTTTTTTGGCAAAAAAATTGTTGAAACTTCGATTTTAGGTGAACTTCGCTTCGATTGTCCAAATTGCCTAATTAATTTGGCTAATTTTGCCAAAATTTGGCTAATTTTCATACGATATTTTTCCTTGATATGGGACTATTATTTTGGTCCACACAATCATCCAATAATCTTCACCTAAGACCAAAAACCATTAGGAAAAAAAAATGATAACAAAAAGTCAAAAATTACTTAGAGGCTTAAGGGGAGATGCTCGAAATCAACTCAAACGAGTAACCAATAATTTGGTTACTTGATAATCATATGATTTTGTAGATGCTATCATAGCCCCTTTTCTTACAAATTATATAATCATGTGCTTTTGTCGATTAATGAAGTCAAAAAAAAAAAATTGTAATTACAAATTAAAATTAAAACAATAGGAAAAAAGAAAAAAAATGTGAGTTAATAATATAAGTAAAAAGGTTGAAAATATCAAAAAATACAAAATCCTAAAAAAGAGGGCAACTTCTCTATGGATGGAATAAAAATTTTTGAAACCACTCAACCCAAAAGCTATAGTTATTAGATAATGGCGCAACGATTTACATCAAGCTATCATCAAGAATCCCCCTTATCCTACATGTCAAAGGGCTAAAAAAAGATATAGAAGAAGAGAACTAACAATTATGCGAAGGGGGAAACATGCAAATGCCAATAGGGAAACTTGAATCCAAGACCTCCCGCCAGACCTTGGCCCAGTCCTCTGGTATCACGTTAGCAACCATTCAGCCCAAACCATAATTATCATATGAGGGTCCTACAACACACATGATTTCAAGAATTGATCATTATAATTATAGCATATGTTGCATTTCCTTTATTTTGTTAAGACTTGAGATGTTACCACTCAAACTCAAACTAAAATGCTCTAGCATTGATTCCTAAGAGAAACATGTCTACCTAAAGGATCATTCATCATCATGAGCAAGTTAGGCTTCAGTAAACCAGCTCCACCTCAATACACACACACACACACACACACGCAATGGTCTAAAGTGTTAGATTCCAGTGAGCCGACACAAACTCCACCTAAACATATGTCATAACCCAACCAAACCATCAACAAAGCACTAGCTACGAGGTGGATACCTCACAATGCATTGCAAGCTACCATTAACAGTGTCCACATAGACCACATGAAACACGGTCTTTACAACTTCTCTTAAGAGACCTACTTACCAATGAATTAAACAAGAAAATGAACCTGTATCCAATAGCATTTTGATGCCAGAAAGAGAGAGAGAGAGAGAGATGATTGAAAGATAGCACTCACCAATACTGATTCAGAAATATAACAGAGTCTGATCCTGCTCTTTTACCATTATCATTACGAAACCAACTGTATATTGCATGTGTTCTATTCCTTATCTCCAGTGTAGAATGACCATATCCAGCTTCCCTGAATGCAGAGTATTTTGGTTGTGGATCCCTAAACCTACAAGATAAAAAGAAAAAAAAAATTAAAAAACCAACAAAAAATATGATGCAAAAATAAGAGTGGATACCAGAAATCACAAAATAAAGAAATTCATCCACTTCAGTAGCCATCCCACTAGAACAAGCAAATGGAATTTAGATTGACTCTCACCTTGCAGCAAGGCCTTCCTGATTCCCTCCATCACCTATAGTTATGTATACAGGAGCAGATTTGTCGTGTACAGGAAAACGTTCACCAGTTGATACCTCGTAGTGTATATTGGAGATGCGATACTGCAAATCACAACCATTTTTCTTCAGTGATATCCTATGGTAGCCGACAGTCCATTTAATATCAGTTGGGCAACAAAATCTTTAATCTACCTCTCATGGAGATCTATTGCGGCAAATCCATGAAACTGCTAACATGCTAACATATTTAAATATCCTAATCAAAGCAAATCCTTATTTTTTGTGAATCTAGATAGAAAAACCAATAATGCACCAACAGTACTACTCTCTCAGGTAAGTGAATGATGGAAGAGATGTGTAGTTACCTTTGTTCACAAGAAGATCTTATCATTTATGTGAAACCCATCACTAGACCCACCACTTGACACATTGCAGTATTATGTAGCATTAAATGTATCACTTCCTTGTACTTTTACAATACCTTAAATGTATTAAGTGTTGAATAATAATGAAGAATTAGGGGTGCTTGAGTTCTTTAAAAACTATTAAGCCTATAACAGTGCCCATCAACTCCAATATAACTTGGGACATTGACTATGAAATAAAAAGTAGATGTGTAGTGCCAATGTGAACATTGTTGGATGCCATTGTCAATCTTTTACAATAAATCTTCCATCTAGGTAGATGTTGACCATGCATGGTATGTCAAAGGACTTTAATGCCAAAATGTTTCAACAAATTCCAACCAAACCACAAACATTTACAACAATGTTTACAATTAGTTTAAGTCCGTAGATGAAACAACCAGGGTTTTTAGATCAATAGGTGAGACCAGATGAACAGTTTCATCTATTTCACCATGCTACATTTAACTCTATGTACAGATGAACATGACAGTCAAACGGAGATCCCCATATGGCACTCCTCATGCAGGGAAACAAAATCAATAAGAGATTAAGAAAGTAATGGAGTACACATACTGATCTTTCATAAGCATGTACATGGCCTGCGAAGACAAGATCAACTTTGTATTGGACAAACCAACTCTCAAAGGCTACACGCATGCTCTCACCCTCCATGAAATGAGCTTCATTACTACTATACATTGGCACATGCATAAGAACAATAAGCCAAGGTGTCTTCTCTCTGTCAACTCTGGATAACTCTTGATAAAGCCAAACCCATTGAGGCGTATACATCACTGCCAAAAAGGTTTCAAAGATCTTCAAGTTAAATACAGAAGCAACTTCATGCAAGGATAAATGTCATCTTCTTTCCTACACTGCATATCGTTACTATATACATCTACTATGGTCAATATTCATGACCACCATCCAATCCACCAAAAAATCTTGTCTGCATTAGTATAATTTATAACTGACTACAAAAATATCAGGGTGTTTTAGAATGAAAGAGGCAATTTGGAAACACTGGGAACAGAACCCTATAACAAAAGAATTATGTGATTTCCATTAAATATAAGATAGTAAGGACAAAATCATCAAGGTTATCAATGATTATTTAAATATAATATGATAATGAGTTCAAATTCTCACTTTATTTAACATGTCAAATAAGTTTATAATGGTATGAACCAAGAAGTTGAAAGAGCTGAATAATTCTTTTAATAGAAACGAGGTATATTATCATTAATTGAAGGAGCTGAATAATAGATGTCAAGAACCCTGTGCGTAACTTGGAAAGTTGGAATATGACCAACCCAACATGTACAATGACGAAGATTAGGGACGTACGAACAGCTGCTTAACAGGAACTTCCACAAAGTAAATGTTGGCCCATTTCCTTAAATTTATTCATAATTTATGATAATGACTTTTCAATTTCCCCTAACGTTGTTTGAGACAGATTGTTCAATTTGAAATATTTACTTTTTAAAAATTTTTCAAATGAAACACTCTAAAACAACTAAATAACTAAATAAATGAAACTTGAATGTTTGTTTTAAGAAATTTTGACGTGAAGAAATATGAATGTTGTAAGGGCATCACATAGGCAATTTTGGCATATTACCTAGCCTGTACTTAGGAATGCAATTATACTTGTGAAAGTTATTTAAAATGTTAAAAGGGGTCAGTGTAAATACACAAAGCCTAAGTTTTTTTTTCTTTTATACTATTGCAATTTGCAATATATGTGATTTTACAACTTAAACATTGTCATAGCTCTTTAATTCAAGATAATACATATTTTCATTGTGCAATTTCCAGCTTTCTGATTGAGTTTTTATTTTAATTTTTTCTTTATTGTATTGCTGCAAATATTTTCTCTCTCTCTCTCTCTCTCTTTTTTTTTTTTTTTGTCATAATTCTTACATCAAACATGGTTTTATTTTTACTTGTACTTCTAGCGCCAACTTAGCCATTGATAGAGCAAAGTGAATGAAGTCGTTTCATATAGCCAATTCCAAGTAGCTGGGAAAGCTTAGTTTAGTTCAGTTCTCTGGTTTCTAATTTTGCAAACACAAATTCAATAGATGTATAAAAGAAGTTATAAACAAATATTATTTGCAATAGCTATACAAGTCAATTGTGACACCTATGCAATGTCTTAGCAATGTTAAAGGAGTTATAAATAAATATTATTTGTGATAGCTACACAAGTCAATAGTGACACCTAAGCAATGTCTTAGCAAGGTTCGTCAATCACCAAACATTGACAAATATATGTGATTAAAGTTCCCCATATGTAACAACTAGAAGCCAAAGAATTAGAAAAGAAAGAAAATAAAACACAAATGAAAGAATCTTAAATAAAAAAGAAAAAGGAAAGAAAATGTAATTTAATACTATTTAATCAACCCATCAATCCCCTAACCATGTTAATAATATCTCACAAAGACACAAATAGTTTGTCGCTCAAACAATATGCAAGTGTGATTTCTTAAGCCAAAAACACGGTTGTTCTCAACATTCAAATAAATATTTCCTAATTCATTTAAGGTGTTGAACTTGTACAAAAACCTATCTAAATTATATTAGAATTTCTTAACTAATTTTGAATTCTTGCTTCTACCCATTTAAAGTTTTGGACAAAAACATGTCACTAAAGTTTTGGACAATCAAATTTCCAATTCTTGCTTCTACCCATTTAAAGGGCTCTCTACAGTTTGGGCTCATAGTCACATGTTCCCACTAAAGGAGCTGACCACTTGCATAAAACTCAACCCATAAACAAGGATCCTGGGTTTTGCAATTCTGAGATTTGATTAACATAAAGGAAGAGCATAAGAAATTACCAAACGGAGAATAGCTAGATAGCACAATGATATGAGCAGATGCACGTCGGATTGCATACCAAAGGGGGTCAGTGCTACCAGATGCCAAGAATGGTGTAGCATATCTATTTAGATATGACTTGAAAGGATGAACTTCCCCCTACAGAAACATAGAAGAATCAGAACAGAAGAAATGGAAGTGGCTTTTCACTACTAATGCTATAAAAGGATCAAAAATCATATTTCATATCTATATTTCAAACAGTGAATACAAAAAAAAATGCTAATGTCAAAATAGAAAATAATGAAGCTCATGTTGGAGGGAGAATTTTCTTTTGGGGTAATCTGTTGAGGACAAATTAGCTCTGTCTAATTAGTTGAATTTGAAGATATTCTCATGGTTTAGCATGTTACAGAATTTATCAAGCAACATTGATACCATTGATAGATAATGGGAAAGGTAATGATGCAAATGAAAACAATTCTTTCAATTTACTCCAGTAATATGCCAGAAATATTAATACTAATTTTCTATTCCACGAAGCAGATCCAAGAGACTGCAGAAATGGTCAACCATCTGCCTGGCATCGGATCTGTTAGATTCTTTTGTAAAAAAGGTACAAATGAGGTGCATACAACAAAGTATAGTAGACATATGATATTAGCTAGAAAAAACAGTGTTTTCAAAAAGCATCACGGCGATCTCTATACCATTTGCCCTGTCTAGGCAAGGTGTAACCCAGACAAAGCCTAGACTTGGCCTAGGCGAGAAAAATATTTGTTTATAGGTCCCTAAATAATTAATTGATTATTTACAATTCATTGAACAATTAATATACAAAAGTATATATCTAATAGTATTCTATAAAAAATGTAAATTTTTTATAAACTGACAATTAAAAACTTCATATTAATTAAAATATTTACAAAATATTTATTCCTGCCACAATGTACATTATTCAAGAGATATGCTGATATCATAAGTTTTTTGGCAGTTAAAAGATTGTTAGATCACAAATATACATTGCTAGAGGGTTGTTAGAGGATTGCTGACAATCGTGAAAGATTTTGACAATGTTTCTTAGTCAGAGCAATTGGAAAAGACAGGCTTTGAAACTCTTTAAATATTTACACAAGGCCCCACTGACTGTCAAGCATTACATCCAAGTGTTTTTTCCCCAAAATGGTTAGACATTGCCAAGATGACCATGTAGGCAACACTGGAAACATTGAGAAAATTAACATATCATTAGTATCAAATAGTAACAATAAAAACAATGAAAACCGAAATATATTAGGGATAGATATAAACATCTGCTGGCAATATAGTTTTACTTTTAGCCATTGGTCTTGATAGGGAGAAATTGAGGTTTTTTTTTTATTTTTTTATTTTTTTATTTTTTTTTGAGAAAAAACAAATGGATTTATTAATATCAGAAAAAGAAAAGCACAGAACAACATTCAAAACACCCTTGAGCCCTAAGGCTCAAAACAACACCATAGGAACCATGAATGGGCTCTGCCCACCTGCATCAACCATCTATGCCAGCCAGGAACCCAGTCAGAATGAGAAAACCCTGCATTCCATTTGGATAGGGAGTAATGGAGGAAGGGGATTCAAATAACTTCTTGAGCTGAGTTGCAATTGCAAATTTGGTACTAATAGTATCTGACAAGAAACTGCAATTTGCATTCCCCATCCTCTCTATTATAAACTCCAGTTGCCAAAACATGGACATTTAGGCTAATTCAGTTCAATAAAATAATTCAAAATTTGTAAGTTGTGAATATCAAATACATGTAACATCAAAATATTTTGCTTAGCAAAAGAGAGAAAAAAAAAAGATTCTTAAAAAACATGAAATTGTTACCAAATCACACAAGAATTAGTGATAAATTATTACCAAATCAGGCATATACTCAATTTCATGATTTCCTGCTGACCAAATCCATGGCTGATAAGCAGCACTTCGCTCAATAAAGCGACCCCAAGCATCCCACCTGATTCCAACATCATTATACTTGTACGCATCAGCATAAGAGAGATCACCAACAAATAAGACCGTCTGCCCTCCACTCTGCATGTAGTGCTCTAAAGTGGAATGAGAATTCATTGTTTGGCCCAGATCACCTGAAAAGTAATAGGTAAATCAATTGATCATAAATAATAATAAATAAGTTGGAAATTGTAAAAACACACAAGAAATTTGGAAATCATACCAGATAGCAGGACAGTTGAAAAGATGTAACTGCATCCTAGGGATTAGTGATCAGCTCCAGTTCAGTTAATAGACTATGTAGATCAGGATCATTTACTATATACAATGTTCTAGATCCAATTCAATTCCATCACTTTCAGTTCCAGTTAAAATATCTGAGAGATGACTCGAGCAAGTGAGAGAAAGGAAAAATTGATTTTTCTAGTCATCTAAATTCTAATTGTTGGTTGTGTGAGTTAAAGAGAGATTAGATCCTAATCCCAACAATTTGAGTACTAAACCAAGTCGCCTTTAATTTGAATCCAATGCAATACTCTCTTAACTCCAATATTTCCCCCTGCTGGGAAGATGACATATTAAACATAGTGCACTAGTTACCATCAAATAAAATTAGCATTAACAGCTAGTGTATGATTGATCCACATAGTAATAATTTAGACATTTTTTCACAATAATACATTACGTAGTTGCAAATCCTCCACTCTTAAACATCATATTGAAAATTACTCGAGGCATATGCCTTGAAACTTGTCTCAAGGTGAGGTGCCCAAAAAAGCCCATGCAGATTAAGCCTTCAGGTCTAAGTATAAAGCTTAAACTTCATTGATTTGAGGCATACACCTTGATGCTTGAGCCTAGAGGCACAATGGGGCTAAAGCCTCACTTTTAGTGTTAAGTATTAATAGTTTATCCTGTTAAAATTTTTTTCTAATAGAATTATGAATATAGCTTTGTATTAATGTGGAAGAATTTTGCTCAGGGTTGCTGCCCCAAACTCCACCATGGACTCTTTACTTTTAGTCTGACACTTCATGAAACAACATGGGAATGGAATATGCTTCTAATATTTAAGATTTTAAAATCTCACAATGGATTCTCCAATTGAAAGAAGACAATGATTAACTGATAAGGTTGGGCTGTTAGCCCGATGGGAAGCCCAGGCGAGAATTACTAACTCAGACCTGGAAAGCGATTCAGACTGTCAGGAGTACTAGGGCCACATTGATTCGGAAAAGGTGACTGATACCCAACCATATGAAGAGAAAGATGAGGAAATCGCCAATAGAAGGATGAGTGATCCTGTGGTGTCAATCGGTTGGAATCACACTAAGTTACGTGTTTTACGTAAATCTTTTTCTCTTTCCCATTCCAATAGGGAGACATGAGACTCAACCTCATGTCCAAGTCAATCGTCCTCACAAAGAAGAAGGGTATGGGCAATTCCACAACGGCCAAAAACACCAAAACAGCAGCAAGGTCCAATGAAAGGGGAGAAAGAATGATGTGGAATAGGGTCTACGACGAAATGCAAAAGAGCTCTCAGGAACTTGAAATTGAGAGAGTTCAAGATTTCCTATCTGCGATAAAAACGCAATTGATAACCTTGGAATAAGCCATGGGGCTGGTTGGGTATGCTGGTTAGATGAAGATTATGTGTTGGAATGTTCGAGGTTGCGGCTCCACTACAAAAAGAAGCATCATTAGGAAGACCATTGTAGCTGCCAAGGCAGACATGATAGCAATCCAAGAATCTAAACATTAGGTGGTTGACCATGATCTGATCACAAATCTTTGGAAACGCCAGTTGGCGGACTGGGACTATATTTCGGCAACAGGATAAGCTGGGGGCATCATTCTTATGTGGGACAGCAGGACCATTATGGCTCAAGGGAAATGGGAGGGGATCTTTTCCTTAACAATAAAGGTTAAGGATTATGAGGACTCTGCACGGTGGTTCACAAATGTCTATGGGCCGTGTGATAGGAAGAGACGGGAGGAATGCTTGACTGAGCTAGTGGCCATTTTGTCTCTCATACATGGGCCTTGGTGCATGGGAGGAGACTTCAATATGGTGCGACATATGGATGAAAAGAAGAATTGCAGGCACACTTCCACTACAATGCAGATGTTTGATGAGTGGATTCATGAGATGGGATTTCATGAACCAGAATTGAATAAGCTGTGGTATACCTGGAGCGATGGGCATGATAGACCTGCCATGTCCAAGCTTGACAGATTCCTATCTAACAATGGGTGGGAAGATAAGTATAATAACCAAAAGATATGGGGTTTGCAAAGGCTTACATCAGACCATTGGCCACTTTTGTTGAACACAGAGACAGCTAAATGGGGACCAGGCCCATTTAGATTTGAAAACATTTGGTTGAATCAACCTAAGTTCAAGGAAATGCTAGAAAAAGAGTGGAATGTTGACCAGCCTAATGGATGGGCAGGTTATAAAATAACGGTAAAACTGCAAAACCTGAAGGGTAAGTTGAGAAGTTGGAGCAAAAGGCAGGTAGAGGAGAAAAAGTCAAGATTGATTGAATTAATGGAGGCCCTAAGGCAGCTTGATATGAAGATGGAAAATGAAGATATCCCAAATATGACAGAGGAACGAAGACATCTAATTGAAGAGATACAGCTTCTCGAAGGACGACAGGAAAGGAGCAGACAAAGAGCCAAAGTGAAATGGGCAAAAAAAGGGGATGTCAATTCGAGATATTCCCTCAAAATCATGTCTCTGCGGAAAGCAAGGAACATCATAACAAAACTCGAAGACAAAGATGGACAAATATGGGAAACGGACAATGGCAATCAACAAATCATCATAAACTATTTTCTAAGATTTTCCAAGAAAAATCCCGGATTCAATCCCTCACAAGCTTACCAGATTTTGGAAGATGATCAGATATGTCGTTTGGTCGTCAATATGGGAAGCCAGGAACAATTGTACCTTTAGGAACTATAGAATGGATAGTAATAGTATATCCAACAAAGCTATGTACATGTTTGCATCTTGGGTGATAAACACTAAATGGGGGGTGGATACTCTTTAGGAGTATGGATGAGGGCATGACCCTCAATTTTGCAAAGCTACATGTAAGGTCTTTTGCATTGTATGGACACCTCGTCCAGTCTCTTTTTTTTTAATAATATCAATATATTCTCGTTTCCATTTCAAAAAAAAAAGATTTTCCAAGAAAAATCATCCATGAAGTGGGGAATTTAAGGAGTGGAATGGAAAGGTATCTCAGAAACAGATAACCAGTAGTTGGAGAGGGAATTTGAAGAAAATGACGTTAGGGAGGCGGTGTTCAGCTATGATGGTAGCAAGGCTCCAGGCCCGGATGGATACACCATGGTTTTTTTCCAACAAGCATAGGGCGTGGTTAAAAATGATGTTCTTGCAATTCTAAAGGAATTCCACAAGGACGTCGTTATCAATAGGAAGGTGAATGAGAAGTACATTTGCATGATTCCGAAAAAATAGAACGCTAGAAAGTGGAAGATTTCAGGCCCATTAGCCTCACACCCAGCATCTACAAGATTGTAGCCAAGACCTTAAGTAACAGATTAAGAACTGCTCTTCCCAAAACAATTAATGAACACCAAATGGCTTTTGTAAGAGACCGTCAGATAGTAGATGTCATTCTAATTGCAAATAAAGTTGTTGAAGATTACAGAGTTAACGGGACAGAAGGGCTGGTTCTAAAGGTCAATTTTTCTAAAGCCTATGACTCTGTTCGATGGAGGTTTTTGGATTTTGTGTTGAAGCAGAAATGTTTTGAAGACAAATGGATGACTTGGATCAAAGCATGTCTGCAAACAGTCAATTATTCTGTTTTTATCAACGAACAACCAACTGGGAAATTTGACCCTCTGTCCCCGTTTCTATACACTATTGTGGCCAATACATTTTCAAGAATCATGGAGCAAGCTACTATGGTGCGCAGCTAAATTTTCTCTTTGCTGGTGGGCAAAGAGATAATTCAGTTGCACCATATTTTGTTCGTTGATGATTGTTTGATCTTTACGCAAAATAAAAAGACAGAAATTGACACTATTATGGAAGTTGTTAATACTTTCTGATTCCTATCAGGGCTAAAGATTAACCGGAAAAAGAGCCAGTTGCTGGGTATTAATATGAATGACAACACATTTACTAACCTGGCTTTGAATCTCAAGCTTTTTGTTGGGAGATGGTCGATGCAATACCTTGGTGTACCTCTAGGAGGCAATCCAAACAAAACTGGGTTCTGGGACCCAATGGTTCAAATCATAACGAGCAGAACAGCCGGGTGGAAGAAAAGCTTTCGGTCTCGAGGAGGAAGACTTCTGTTGATTAGATCAGTGTTGGAAGCTTTACCAACATAATTTATGTCCATCTTCAAAATGCCAAGGAAGGTCGCTACAACAATCAAACGATGCATAAGGAATTTTGTGGCATAAAACAGATGAGATCCGTGGCCATAACCCGGTGAAATGGGATCAAGTTTGTCGTGATATTACCAAAGGGGGACTAGGTATTAGAGGTTTGATGAAGAGGAATATTGCTTTTAAGGGTAAATGGCTTAGCAGATGTTACAATAACCAGAGACACGATGGGCCAAAATCATAAAGAGTATTCATGAGACCAAGGCTCATGGTAAAGAGGTTGGTCTCAAGAAGAAAAGTAGTCATAGATCTCTGTGAAAAGATATCTATAACATTTATAACCAAATAAATCTGTTCATTCTATGGAAGGTGGGCAAAGGGGATAAGGTGGACTTTTGGGACGATCAGTGGTGCGGGCATGATCAGTTAAAAGATCAGTTTCCCCTTGTATTCAGAAAATGCATTAAGCAGAATGCGACAGTTGCTGAGTTCATAAGCCGCACTACGAATGGGGAAAAGTGCACTGGGGATGGAATTTACGCTTACACAACAACGTGGAAGACAATCATATGGATGAATGAGGAGAATTACCGTCTACTCAGTAGCTTTCAACTAAATGAATCAAATGAAGATGACAAGCCCATATGGCAAAGGGAAAATGATAACAGATTCTCAGTTCGGTCTTTCATGACTAAGTTGGGAAGTGGAAGAGACTCTCAGGCCAATAATATTAGTGATATAATTTGGAAGGTTAAAAGTCCTACCCAAGTTCACACTTTGGCATAGTTAATTAGCCTACGGAAGATCAGCACAGTTGATAATATCCAAAAATGTTTCCCTAACCATTACCTAAATCCTTCTATATGTATTATGTGCAAGAATAATTCAGAATCGATCCAGCATCTTTTTGGGGAGTGCAGTGTGGTGCAGAAAGTGTGGCAGTGGTGAAATCAGAAGAATAATAGTATTGTCCCTCTAAATGTTGAGAACCTGTTATGGATATTATTAAAGATAATTATTGAAAGAAAAAAGAAAACGGGAGAATGGGAAACAGAGCACCAAAAACGGAGAATGTGGAACGGGAAGCCGAAAAGGGAGAACGGGGTACGAGGTTTGGAGACGGAGATTGAGAAACAAAGGACTGGGAATGGTGGAAGGAATCAAGGACCCGGACATGAGGAAAGATGGAATGAAAGGAAATTGAGTTATCGCTCTGCTCTAGTCGGAGGAACAATGGAACAGTTCGTTGGAAAGGAAGATGAATGGATGGAAGTCAGAAGACGAAGAAAACGTTCCACGTACCAAGAGAAGGGGACGCGTGGAAGCGAGAACGGTTTTTCTCAAAACAATCTCCATTTCTAGAAGTTATTCTCTTTTTACTCCAAGTTCAAGACCTTTAAGGTCAAGGTGGCAACACCAACAGGCGATTTCATTATTCAAAAGTTGACCTTCAACGCCACCTACGCTCTGTCACTCTCGAAGGCTGATATTCCATGGTTTTCTGTTGAAGTGAAGAACGCTATTGGTGTTTCCAAAAAGGACGAATTTAAGTGTGTTAAACGTTTGGGAACTTATACGTATTTATTGAAATCTCGACTAACCCACGTGGAAGATTTATAAAGCTCTCAAAGTTGGTGAGAGGAGCGCTCCAGACCATTTATATTCCAGAAGATCTTAATACGTGGAATGACTTCGTTAAGATATTGGAGGATATAACTAAGGAGATACATGGCGCAGTACCTACGGTGAAAACCAGAGCTCAACTGAAGAAAACAGCAAGGGAGGAAGCCCAAGCATCAGCCAACAGGCAGCGAGGAGGACCAATCACTGGAAATAAGACAATCAATATGGAAGAGAAGCGAACAAGAAGTTCCCCCTGAAAAAAGATATACGATCAACGAAAGTCAAGATCGTCCGTAAATTCGACTTCTTTTCATGGCAGGAGATTGAGGATGATATTTCCCTTATTCTGGGCAGGAAACCCAACCTTACTATTTTGGACGCCGGCAGAGAAGTCTTGCAATGTAGGGACGGTCAAGAAACTTCCAAGCTAATGGGCCCATCGTAAGAAGGATTCCTAATGAACATCTCTGTACACGAATGGTATGAGTTTAAGCTATGGGAGCAAAGGCAGATAGCCTGCAAAAATAGTTGGGTCGGGATTGAAGTAATTCCGACGGAGCAGTGGACGCTGAGTTTCTTGGCAGAGGTTGCAGAGAGATGTGGTGGGATGATGGACATTGCAGAGGATACCCTTTCTAACAGATCAAGGGAGCTAGCAATCATGAAATAGAGAGGACACGAATCGGGGCTTCTGCTGGCAGAATTGGAGATCTATGATGATGATGGTGTAACAACGCTGAAACTCATGGACTTACAGAAGACGTCGGGACTAGAAGTGGAAGAAGCAAGGAAAGCTGATCAGAAAAGTGCTAATAACAAAGCTCCGGCAACAGAGGGTTCCTAGCGAGCAGTAGCGGCGGAGAAGGCAGAAGGCTCGAGAACGTACTTGTTGTTAGAGTCGTCAGCTCGGCGACCAACGTCTGCTGCCGATGGGAAGGAGTCAAGCGGCAGCCTCCGGCGACGTACACACGCAGACGTCAGCATGAGAAGGAGAACCGTCATTTTGGACACATCCAGTGAGGAGGATGACGATGCATCTCTGGGCTGCTACCAAGGTAGGGAGACGAGCAAAATAGGTCTAATAGGATCCGAACTAGAAGGTGGGCCCCAAATGCAGTTAGCTGAAAATCTGGAACAGGAGGTGGCCCAATCTAAAGATAATTAGGGGCCCAGCAACCCAACAGGGGCACCGATCTACACTTACTCAAGGAATAAAGGCACACCTGGCCAACAAAACAAATGGATCGAGATGACGAGCACGAAGAGGAGTAAAGGCAAGGGTGTAGCGATTTAGACATCTGACGTTGACTCGGAGGGGCTATCGGGAGGAGCAGGTACAAAGGGCAGGCCTAAGGCTCGTTTGATCCTAGGAAGCACGGAAGAGGAAGCCGAACTCGAAAATTTGGATGCCTTTTCACAATAGGATAAGGAACGCTAAGGAAGATGTGCTCCACCTTTTTTGGCATTGCGGGATTATGAAGGCTGTTTGGGAAGCGTGGCGTAATCTTTTGTCGACATTACCTCTTCCGACAGAGGATGTCCTCACTCTCTCAACTCCGAATTCGACCCCGCAAACACTGAAGCGATACTGGTTACTGATTAGATTTGCATTTTGGACAACTATTTGGAAACATAGGAATAGTAGTATATTTAGGAACGTAGTAGTCGATATTAGCATTATTGTACAAAGAACAATCTATCTATTTGCAGTTTGGGTTTCTAACTCTAAATGGGGAGGTGAGTATTCCCTTGGGGACTGGATGAGGGGGTGGCCCTCAATTTTGCAACTCCTCATGTAATGTCAACCTTGCTTTGTTTAGACATCTCATCCAGCTTTCTATTATTATAATAATAAATCTTCTAGTTTCTACTTCAAAAAAAAATGTTGAGAACATGTTTCAGACTCCGGAATTGGTGTTGAATGCCAGAATTCAGCCATATTGGAGAACTATTTTGCTGTCTATTTTCTGTTGTATTTGGGAAAAACGTAAACCAAGGCTTTTTTTGGGTAAATGTAAATCATATTGGTTAATTTGGGAGAGGTCCAATATTCTGTTTGCAACATGGATCTCTGTGTCGAAGCTAGGGAAGGGATATAGCTTTGGTGATTGGCTTTGTAATGGGGGCATATTATAGATCCAACCTAGACGGATCAGCTTTTGTTCTCTTTAGCCAGATTTCTCGTCTGGCTAAAGTTTACCTTATTATAATATATTTCTAGCTTTTGTTCAAAAAAAAAAAAGAAAAATAACTATAAATAACAAATCACTTCACTGAGGGAACATAAAGGACAATAAACGTTTGAAACAAAGGCAACAAAAAAAAAGGAAAGAAGAACATATAACAGGCTTCACAGTGAACTATTACTTGTGCAAGTACACAGATTCAAAACTCGAGACACTTTTTAGGCAACTTCCTACACCCCTAGAATTTGAAAATGAAAAAGTCAAACTTCAAGATAGGTGCCAATATTTGACACTCACACCAAAGTCTAGGTTACATAGCTTTAACAGGGGATGTCGCCTTGTACTGCCTCGATTAGCTTTCTCTTTTAGTTTTTTGTCTCTAGTAGTTGTCTTCTATTTCTCAAGCTTGAAAAATTTGGGAGAAGGGCCCAAATTGGAATTCATTATATTCCTGGGTTTTTTCTTTTATCAAACTTGAATTGGATTTGGATTAAGTAGATAAAACTGAAGCCCCAATAGCTCAAGCTCGAGAGTAAAGGCATTTCCAACCCTTAGACCAAAATGGTGGTGGCTTTTACACCATTTTGTTAGAAAGCCAATACCAAATAATAACTTCTTCTCCAATAGATTTGCATTATTTCTAACACCAAAAGAAATATTTCTTTTTATCTCTATTTTGTATTTTTTTTACTATTTTCTTAAAAATATAGGTTCTCACACATAAATTTTATTTTATATATTTACTTAATAATATGTATAATAATTAATAATAATTGAAGTTAACAATTTTACTATAATAAACTAAAAACAATGCATTATAAAATTATGATCTTAATAATTGTTAATACAAAAAAAAGAGAAATTTTAAATACAAAATCAAGTAGGAAAAAATTAACAAATATGTTAAAACATATATATATATAAACAATAAAAATAAGTACAAAAAAGTCGAAAAATAAACACTTGTAAAAAATACTATATACAATAATAAATAAAAGAATTTGAAAAAGATTAAATAATTTAAATTTAAATTTAATATATTAAACTTAACACTTATAACAAATTTTAAAAAGTAATAGAAAAGAAAAAAAATTCATCACACCAATATGGCAAGGTATTTCGGCATTGGGTTGGAGTGACCAACCCAAATCCAATCTCCAGCGCAGCATCATTTTGGAGTTGTGTTGAAGTGGCCTAAGTGCACAGTCCTGCTTACGACAAACAAGCAATTAAAAGAAAAAAGAGGGAGAAAAATCCTTCTAACGTCTTTTTTGCTTTCCTACATAGCTCCAACAACTTCTTTCTTCTTCTTTTTTTAATTTCCTCCTTTTGCTTTACTACCATTCTCTTGCCGCTTCTCATCTATTTTTCAAGCATCCTCCAATCTAGAAACAATTTTTTTTTTCTCATTCTTTCTTTCCTTATGTGTGAATGCTCTATAAGTTGACTTGTAATATCATATTTGTTTTGCCTTTTAAGTCATTTTCAGCCAACAACTGTCAATATGTTACACAACTTGCCTTTTCGAATTAACATTTCATTATGGTAATATTACATTTTTTTAAAAAAAATAAAAGAAATGCCGAACTTTATTAATAACAAAGAGAACAAGTAACAAGCGAAAGAGGGAGAACCTCCCTACAAACCAGGCCAATATAAAGGCCCCCTAATACAATTGTTTCCCCACCCCCGCAACCACCCGAAATGGAGTACCCTAAGGAAAGAGAACTATTACTAATCCAAAAAAAGGCCATCAATAGAGACTCCTCCCGTATCAACAAAAATCCTATCATTTCGCTCCTTCCTTAAGTATTAACGCACTGCTAGGCACACCACCATCTAATACACTCGTTTCTTTGTACAACACTCCTCTCAAAAAGCGCACACACTGAACGGAACATCTTGCTCACTCCCCTCTGGAAAAAGACTAAAGAGACTCCTCCATATGGCCCAAACATAGTTGACAAACAACACCTTAGGAACAAATGGTCAATTGATTTGTCATTCCTTTTGCACAAAGGGCACCACGAAGGAGATAAACAATGGCTCGAAAAGCGCCTCTGAATCATGTCCCCCCGTATTCACTCTCTCGAGAGCCACCTCCCACATGAAGAACTTGACTTTAGAAGGGACTTGAGCCTTCCATATCTCTAGGCACAATGAGGAAGGAATAATCCTACAAGAATCAATGAAGACCGAGGAAAAAGATTTAGAAGAGAACACTCTAGAGAGGGCTCTCCAATCCACATAATTCGATCCTCCCTATCCTCCAACACGCACTCTCTCAGAATCACCTGAAAAGCATTCTCCTCTTCTGCAAATCTCCCTCGAGTTGAGGACCTCAAATGAAGATTCCACTGAATAACACCTGATTCTACACTCTCTCTGCTAAAGAAAGACACTGGACAATGGCGACCTTTGGAATGATTATACAGTCTAGGATAAAGATCTGCAAAGGCGTCAGTTGGAAAAACATCCTCCCAAAAACGGATATCTTCACCCCTCCCTATCCTCAATCGAATACTGGGCAAGTAGCAATGGTATAGAGTGTGTATGAACTTCCAAGGACTCTTGAAGGTTGTGCTGCTCATAATCCTTGCATCCCTTCCATTTATGTCTGTACCATGCCCGCTTTTTGTCACTCAAATCCACAACTGCTTTTGCTCTATAGGGAATCTCCAAAGCCATCTCCCAACCAGAGCCTTATTTCCAGCCACTAGATTCCCAATTCCTTATCCACCCAGATCCTTCCGTAACTGAACCTTGTTCCAATCAACAATGTAAGACCTTTTTCCTTTACCTCCACCCTTCCAAAAAAAGTTCCTCATCAGCCTTTCAATCTTTAAAGCTTCACTCATAGGCATTTTAAAAACTGATAGAAAATATGTTGGCGAAGCCTCCAATACCACTTTAATTAAAGTAAGTCTTCCACCCTTAGAAAGGAGCGCCCTCTTCCCACCCATCAAGTCTCCGAGCTACCTTGGATACTACCGGCTCCCAAAACAAACGAGACCTCGGATTCCCCCTTAATGGCATTCCTAGATACTTTAAAGGTCATTCTCCTTTCTCACACTCTAATCTTGCTACAATATGATGCATCGTCGCTTCATCTGTAGAAATTCTAGCTACACATGTTTTAGACATGTTTAGGCGCATTCTTGATACCCAACAAAAACAATGGACAATTGTAAGGGCCTTCCCAATATTTTCCTTTCCCCCATTCAAGAAAAGAAGAGTGTCATCCGCAAACTAAAGATATGTGACTTCAACGCTGTCCCTACCCACAGCAAACCCCGAATCCCCTGCATCTCCATCCCTTCATCTAACAATCGCCCCAACACATCAACCACCATAGTAAACAAAAAAAGAAGACAATGGATCTCCTTGTCTCAACCCTCTAAGAGCTTCTACTTTTCCCCTTGTCCTTCCATTAATGAAGACAGAGTATGTCACAGATCTCTAGCATACTTGAATCCATCCCCTTCGCCTACGACTGAAGACCTTCTTCTCTAATAAAAAGTCAAGGAACTTCCAGACGACCATATCATAGGCCTTCTCAATATCAAGTTTAACCACAATGCTTTTCTTCTTTCTCACCCTATACTCTTCTACAAGCTCGTTACCCAATAACACTGCATCCGTGACATTTCTCCCTTTAACGAAAGCCAACTAATTCTCCAAGATAGTGCTACTCATCACCCCCTTCATCCTATCAGCCAACACCTTGGCAATAATTTTGTGTAGGCTCGTCATGAGACTAATAGGACGGAAATCCTTAACCTTCCTCACTACATTCTTTTTCGAGATCAAGCAAATGTAGGTCTCATTGGTGCACCTATTCACTTCACGTATTTGGTGAAACTCCTCCATCACCCGCATTAAGTCCCCCTTCGAGATGTCCCAACTTTTCTGGTAGAAAATCGTAGAGAAACCATCAGGCCCTGGAGCCCTACACCCATCAAATTCAAAAACTGTCCCTCTAACTTTCCTCCAATAACAGGCTTTCCATCCTCATGCAAGCGTCTTTGTCAACTGGAGACCACCGAATACCTTTCAACCCCCAAACTTGATTTGCTCTTTTCTCAAATACCTTGGAAAAATGCCCCAGTATATAGTCGACTATCTTCTTCTCCTTCTCTATCCTTTCCTCGCTTTCCCCTTCTAATCTAGAGACAGCACTCATGACCTTTCTCCAACTCAAAATTCGATGGAAGAACTTCAATTAACGTCTCCTTCCTTTAGCCGCTTAATGTGGGCTTTAAGTCATGCTCCTCGGTCCATCTCCTTGCACAACTTCCTCAGCTCTCCTTTCCTTACCCATCGCTCCCTCTTCTTCTCCTGATCCCAACTATTACTCCCCTCCAACCTATCAAACTCTGCGATCTCATGCTCTAGATCTCTTCGTCTCCTCTCTTCGCTTTCCAATGAAACTAACCCCCACAAGTAGCATTCTTTCTTCACAACCCTTAACCTCTACATAAACCCGAACCCCTCCCACCCTAGGGGTGGCAATTCGTGTCATCGTGTCATAAATGGGCGTGTCGTAAACAAGTCGTGTCATATTTATTGTAAACAGGTCGTATCATAAACGGGTCGTGTCGTAAATGGGTCGTGTTGCAACCGTATTTATAATCGTGTACCTGTATATGACCTATTAACTTTTTATAATCAATTTTTAAAATATTTTTTATAAAAAAATATTATAAAAATATAAAATATATTAAAAATAAATTAAATTTTTCAAAAATTATATCTAAAAAATAAATAAATAAATTACACTATCAACAAATTAATAAATATATTAATTTTAAATGAACTTATTTATAGTTTATCTCTTAACTTATGCATAATCGTGTTAAACGTGTCATTTTCAGGTTTATCAAGTTAACATGTTTATGACCCGCATTTAATCGTGTCTAATCGTGTTTGACCCGTTTTGACCTAAACCCGTTTATGCTAAACTCAAACCCGTTAACTTCGTGTCGTGTCACAAATTGCCACCCCTACCACCCCTCCCCTCTATAAGATATCCACCACCCTTCAAACTTTCCTTGAAATCCGGCATATGCACTAATCGGCCATCAAAATGCTTCGGGCTTGGGCCCCACGTTGGCTTTGAAGTGCTTAACAAAACTGACCAGTGATCGGATACCAATCTATTCCCCACTTCTTGCCTACAAAACTAAAATAGATTTGCCCACCCATCATTGAATAAGAACCTATCCAGTCTATAGCAAATAGGATCCCTACGAAATTTGGACCATGTGAATGAACAATAACGAAGAGGAGGATCATGAAGGCACAATTCTCTTATCACACTATCGAATTCCCTCATACTTCTCGTAGCTCGACCATTATTTTTCTCCGCAAGGTAGCGAACCACATTCAAATCTCCCCACATGCACCACCTATCACCACAAAGAGTACTCAAAGCCCCAAACTCATCCCATAGGTAGTCACGTCCCCTTCTTCCACACGGCCCATAAACACCGGAAAGCCACCACTCCTCCCCATCTGGTTGCCTAACTTTTATAGAAACTGTAAACTGCCCAATGATTTCCTCAATTACTGTGCAACTTCTGACTTCCCATACCACTAAAAGCCTACCTGCTAACCCAACTGCCTACATATAGACCCAATCTTTGAATCTAGAATGCCACAAAACCCCAATCAGCTCTCTACCAACCATGCTCCCCTTAAACTCTTGAAGGATGACAATATCAAGATTGAAAGACCCAACAACCCGCTTAATCATTCAACATTTATCCTTAGATTCATACCCTCTGATGTTCCAAGATAGAATCTTCATTGAAACAAACAAACCCAAAGCCTTTTTTTTTTGAAAAAGGAAA
>JAJIYU010002847.1:0-28890 GCA_030144865.1 Tinospora cordifolia | reverse complement strand
ACACACACACACACACACATATATATATATATATATATATATATATATATATATATATATATATATTCTCAAATTTACATTTTTGCCCCCAAAGCGACGTGTATGCTTTAAAAGTTTCAGGGTATTACAATTATCTAAGTTTTAGATATGTAATATGATGTTTTTTTTACATTGATTGAACACTTGGGAGCATTACAATTATCTAAGTTTTAGATATGGAATAAGATGTTTTTTTTACATTGATTGAACACTTGGGAGCATGATAGGGTGTGATTGTGTAATGTTTGAATGCCACGAATTTCCATCTGTTCGTGGTGCATGTTGAATAACATGAGTTGTGTAGTTTTATACATGATGTTTATACATTTTTCACAGTAATTTATATAGTCATGTTCTTGAACTTATGAGATGATGAGCATGCTGAAAATGTAATGTCACATAATGTTTGAAATAACTTTAACAAAGAATTGAACCACATACCGACACAGTGGTCCATGAGAAATTATTGTTGGTGTTTTCAAGATAAGGAATGGTGGATATGTCCCTAGTTCTCGAATATGAAACGATGGGTGTGTCTCTAGTTCCCAGATGTAGGTGTGATGGGTGTGTCTCTATACCCCTTGGAAATTGACTTGGATTTGTCATTTATTTTTAGATGTATATATGTAGAGAGAACACCGAGGTTAATCCTTTTCAATTAGAATACCAACTGATAAATAATTGAAATATTTGAATCACCCAATCTCTTGATAAATGTTTGCATGTTCTGTATTTTGGCCTAGATAATGCTATTGATGTATTATGTACGATCCTCTAGGTTCTTGAGCTCACTCCACTTTTATCTTTCAGGTAACTATTAAAGGAGCTCATGCTAATGAGTGTTGTTGAACAATTACTTGGTAGTAGTAAGCCTAACTATTGGGGTCATTATAAGAATAGGAAAGTTCGACTTCTATTTTGAAGTTGGGTATATGACCCAACGAATTAGGTCATGTTTTAATTTTACTCAATAGTTGGGAGTTTGGCATATGGGTCAAACTTTAATTATTACTTTTGTGGATGTGACTTTAGACTAGTATATATTATTGAAGTTTATCATTTGATTCAAGGAAAACAATTATTGAATTTATTATTCATATGTTTCATGTGATGTGGCTTGGTGTATCTAGGAGACTAGTTACTTGCATGTGTGTCAATAATATCCTGATTCTTGACGATGACACGTGGATGAAAATAAAGACGAAAGAGCATATGTCT
The DNA here is from genome assembly GCA_030144865.1 of Tinospora cordifolia. Lineage (NCBI taxonomy): Eukaryota > Viridiplantae > Streptophyta > Magnoliopsida > Ranunculales > Menispermaceae > Tinospora > Tinospora cordifolia. Next base: position 27,633 of record JAJIYU010002847.1, on the reverse strand, counting down.
CCATATATGACTCAAATGCGATACTTGTGAATGGATTGGGAATCAAGGTGTTACGAAGGTCAAACAAATCTAGAAGAGATTGGCCAAGACACAAAGTAAACAGAAAAGTTATGCAGATAAGAGGAGAAGACCTCTAGAAATTCAAGTAGGTGATAAAGTGTTTCTAAGGGTCAACCCTCAAAAGGGGATCAAGCAATTTAGGCACAAAGAAAAGTTATCACCCAGATTCATCGGTGCATTCGAAACACTTAGAAGGATTGGCGAATGCGCTTATGAGCTAGACCTACCAAACAAAATGTCCTCAATTCACAATGTATTCCACGTGTAAATGCTGAAAAGATATGAACCAGATGACTCTCACATAATCCATTCGAAGGAGATAGATATTCAAGATGATGCCAAATATGAAGAAGCAATGATCAGAATCCTAGATCACAAGGTACAAAGGTTGAAAACGATAGACATTCCGTTGGTTAAGGTTTTCTAGGGGCATCATTGAATAGAAGAGGCAACATGGGAGCTGGAAAGCTAGATAAAAAGTAAATATCCCAACTTTTTCACTAAAAATGGATGACCAAACAACATCAAAATAAGTAAGTATAAATTTCAAGGATGAAATTTATTTTAAAGGGGGTAGGTTGAAATACCCCAAAATTTTTACTTGAAAATTATATCGAATAAATATAAAATAAAATAATTAATTGAACAAACCATAGAAATAATGGAGTAAAAGATCTACAATTACACTTCTAAAGAGATTATTAAACTCGAAATAATACACAGAATTCTACTCTAGTTATTGATATTCACTATCGCGGTAGTGAGTGAATTGCCCAAAGGAACCAATAATTACACTGTGTTTTGGCTACTGCGGTGCTATTCCACTACTGCATTAATATGTAAAACATGCAATAAAACGATTATGAAAAGTTTCTAAATGCGTGAGCTTATTCTAAAACCATCACATACTTAAACCTTATGCCTAAGAAATGAGCAAAATAGAAGGAAGTAGGTTTAGAAAAGAATTCTACCAAGGAAACAATGCTAACGATTCCTAAACCTATCCAAAGTAACCCTAACTCTATCAAAACCCAACATGGGCACCCTCTATTCTCACTCTCATGCAAACACGAGAATTCCTTTCTCTCCTTTCTTCTCCTCATCATATTCTCATCCTCTAACCATCCCATATAGCACCCATAGCAGCAAGAAGAACAAAAAACCCAGAATATTGCATACTCCAAGAAGATTTACAAGGTAAAACTAATCCCTAATGGATTGATCACATTCTGTTCATCATCTTTTTGATATTAAAATCCCTGTAGCAGCTACTAAAGTTTTTGGTTTACTCCATCATCAAATAGAACCATAGAAGGATTCAAAAAGGATCTTTTGGAGCATATAAGAGATTTGGCTTATTAAGGGAAGGTATAACGATCCTATCTAGCTTTAATGTATGGTTCATAGTCTATAGTTTACGGTATTCGGATGCCATAAACATATGATAACAAGGGATGGGAGAAACGAGCACAAAAGTCTATTTTTTGTGTTGATTACTGTTGTACTGATCCCTGTTGTACTGATCCCTGTTACCATGGTATTGCACTCATTCCCTCCTCTGTTTTCTAAACACCCACTCGAGTTACCACAATGCATTACTGTGGTACTGTACTGTTTTTTCTTCATTTGCATTCTTATTACTGCACTACTATTGTCTTCTTTCTCCATTTCTATATTTTGCATTCTGGTTACCACGATACCCTTAATGAGGTATTGTGGTGTCTCTTTTGCAATCTAGCCTGGTTACTGTCGTACTCTATTGCGGTACTATAACATATCTTCATTTAAGTCATTCTTGTTACTGTAGTATTGTAACAGATCTTTTGTATTTCCTCTGGTTACCGCGATACCCTATAGCGGTAATTCATCTGTGTTTCGCTTTTTGTTTATCACTCATGCATTCTGGTTACTGTGGTACTTCTACCATAGTACACAGAAATAAGACTACACTTAGACTCATCTAATTTGATATCCTTGCACATTAAATGTCATATATAATAGAGAATCATTAGAATATGGTTAAAAGTGTTAGAAACACATTAACTTCTAAGAATAATGAATTGCTTCTTAATCTTTAAGGTTGAAGATTCAAGAAGGCTTGGAATAACAGTACAAGGACAAGAAGGAGCTAAGCAAATGTACTAGTCTAGTACTAACAGTGCATTAAAAATACAGTCATTGATTCTCCTGAGAGGCCACAATTACCACGATCAAACATATTTATATTAATGACAAGTAACGCATTTTTGTTATGCTACTAATACTTTCTTTGTTATTCAGCCTAAGCCTGGCTGAAGAAGAGTTGCAAGGAGTAAAACAAAAAAATATGTTGAAACCCCCCCCCCCCCCACCCTCCCAACATACTATATTAATTATTTAATCATTTGCAATAAAGATAAATAATAAATAAAAAAGTAAGATCATTCCATTTCGATAAAGGACCCACAACCTAGGCAACTGCTTATAAAAAAAACTTCTTGTCTTATGACCTAGTGAGCAAGCTACACTTATTCTACCTTTATGTACAAAGGGGGCGAGGTTTGTTATGGGCTTCTTCCCGGTCTTGACCACGAACCGTGATCCTAGTAGATAGTGCTTCCACGTCGTGAGGCAATACATGATTGCCCTTCTCTTGCATCATATATTGTCACTCAGTGTCGCTAAGCTTTTGGCTCTTGTACGCAATAGGGTGACCTTCTTGCATGGGCAACCCCCCATAGCAAAGTCAAAGGCATCTATGTGCACCATGTATGGCAAGTGGCAATCTGGTAGGTGCAACACTGGTTCTTGCATCACGACCTTCTTTAAATCTTCAAAGGCCCATTTAAGTGCTAGAAATACATTAATCACTAAGAATAATGAATTGATTCTTAGTTTAAGGTTGAAGATTAAAGAAGGATTGGAATAACATTATAAGGACAAAAAGGAGTTAAGTTTTAAAGTGGATATGATTTCTGGATTTTAACTTATTATTTCATTCAAATAAAATATGCATGTCTATATGTTAGTATGCCTTAATTAGAATATGCATGATTAGTTGATGGCTAGATTTATATGATTAATGATTGTTGCTTGCATGAGTCCAATGATGTGTGATATCATGATCAATGTTACATGAATGACTTATTAACATGCTTAAGACAGTGATGGAATGATGACTACCATGTTTATGATGCTCACATGTATATTATTGAATGATACATCTGATTTTACATGTTATGGGTATCATTGCAAATGTTTTATTAAAGAAAGATTAATAAAGATTATAACCACATATCAGCACGATGATGTACTAAGGGGTATCATTGCAAGTGTTCCAACCTAGACCCATCTTGCTAGTAATTTACTTGATTTAAGAGTTGGAACTAGGAGTTTAGATTGATTCGACTTCCCAAATTGATGATTTGGGAGTTTGGATTGACCCCAATTCATAGATGAGAAGGATTTGAACATTTGGATTGACCTCACACCCTAGATGTAGGACACAAAGGTAGATTCCTTTCGATCTTAATGTCAATTGATAAACAACCAACTGTTTCAATCACCTAAAATATAAAAGTGTTTCACATGTATGTTTTATTTGATCGAAATAATGATATAAATATTTAAGATGGTCCACTGAGCTCTTTGAGCTCGCCCCTTCTTTTCTAACACATGAACAAATGGGAGTCTACTTTAATAATTTTTTTCAAAATTTATTTTTTTGGTTCATAGTCTTGTTTTAGTTGGGCATGTTGGCCCTAGTTTCCTTTTCAATTTTAAAATTGTTTTCTGGAATAAACTCAAAGGTCCTTGTACCTCTTGAACATTAAAAGATATTTTCAATGGTGGTATTTAATTTGTTTTATCTTAATTGAAGATTTCAAAATGTTTTTTGAGGGTCTATGTGAGTCATTGTGAATAGGAGGTCTCATCGAGTTGGGACACAGATAAAGAAATCAAAAGAAAGAGATAAGTGATATTATGTAATACCATGAAAATTTGTACTAAATAAAATAAAATGATAAATGAAGACCAATTCATTTCTAGAATCCATTAGCAAGTCCAAAAAAGATCAAAAACCTCTCCGGGGAGTGGAATTTAAGAAAAAGAACAAAATAAAATGAAATAAAATGAAGTGAACACCTAAAATGACCTAGGCGTCCAAAATTTATTTCATTTGTCCAATTAAGGGTTCATTTACTTGGTATACATCAAGAGAATCTAAATTGGAAAATAAAATGGAAAAGAACTTATCCAATTGAAAGATATGAGTTTTTATGCATGTGAACCCAAAAATGTATGATAAGGGCCTAAAATCCTAGCCAAATGATAGATATAAATTTTTATTAATTCATGTAGACCCAAAAATGTGTAAATACCCCTAAGCATGTGCAAGTCTCATGGGTAATGATGCTAGCATGACATGATCATGTACATTATGGTCCACACACCCAAAAACATCGACAATTGAAGAACCCTAGCCGTTTTAGAAATGTGCTCATGTGGTTGATCGTGTACACCCTAAGTGCATACACACTAGAATGTTTCCCTTGAGCAATAAACCCTAGTCGCCACCCTTATTCTCACCTTAGTAGAATAGAAAGTTTACAAAAGAAAAACTAGTCAAACCATAAGGATTCCATGAGATAGGCTCTTGTCTTGTGTGCACCAAGAGAAACATCCAAGACTAGAAGGTTTCCACTTGCACTCGCCATGGCACTAAAATTAGCACCTAAAAATGTTCAAAATGAAGATAAGTGAAGATATGCTAATTTAAAGAGATATAAAAAGATTCCTTCACCTAGATTTGACTAACAAACAAAGGAAAAAAAAATTAAAAAATAGAAAGTTACTTACTTCATGCTCACATATGACAGCCAAATTAGTAGCACACCAAAGGAAAAATGAAATGTTTCCTTGTTCCATTCTTGTGTGACGTCCAAAAAAGGATGCAAATAAGAAAGACTCACTTGCTAATATATTCTAGGAAGTATCCAAACCATGGGCCATTTCTAACCATGAGCACATATGAGAAAGTAGGAAAGAATTCCACAAATTATGATGCCAAGAATGGAAAGCTTCCTATGTGACTAAGTGATGCCCAAGAAAAGAGATAACTATGGAGATTTCCTAGCACACAAAATCTGAGTTGGGATAGGACGTCCAAATTGATTTTTGCAAGTATTCCAAACCTGATTTGTGCCCCTCACACATGCTTAGGAAACCAAATATGGATCATATCTTGTGAATAAGAAACCCTAATCCCCAAAATTTGCCAAGCCATGCTCACATAAGAGATAGGGAAAGATTTTCAATGCAAGTCGTTGTCCTTTGGTTTATGGAAAGATGTTCTTTGAGAGCTGCCCAAAATAGTGCACCCTTGCTCTTAAAAATCTATATAAACTCTCCTAATGCTCTCATTCTCCTTATCCCAAAGCAAGAGTTCACACTTCCCTCTTGACTTTCTCTAGCCCTCTTCTTGGCAACTCCTTCTCACTTCTCTTGTATTCTTGTGTGTTTCAAAGTGAGAAGCTTAATTATTCATTATTTTTTAGTATGCTTGGAGTGCTAGACATTTGGAAGAAGCAAACCTCTGCTGGATTTTTTACATACTAGCAACTAAGGTGGGTGGGATTTCTTAAACTCCTTTTTTACTAGTTTGGATGAAAAGCATGCTCATGCATGTTTTGAAATCATTTTATCATTTATAACTTTCATATTTCAGTTTCATTGTTCATAATTTAGTTTTAGCATGTATGCATATTTAAGCATTCATGAGATCATGTTATGCCTAGTTCCATGCTTAGGTTTACTTTAAAAGTATGATACATGCTATGTGATATTTTCCTGCTTTTAAATGTTTATATGCTGAATTTTATATTCCATGCTTAGGTTTACTTTAAAAGTATGATACATGCTATGTGATATTTTCATGTTTTTAAATGTTTATATGCTGAATTTTATTTCTCTTATGTGTGATTCATGAATATGATATTTAAATGTAAAAACTTGAAATTTAATAACCATGTATTGTCATAGTGATCCAAAGGGACACCATGGGTGTTCTTTACATATATTTAGTGTATATGGGTCTTCTTACTGTGTAGATGTGTATAGCGCAAAATACTTGGAATATAGATGTGAGATCCAAATCCCATTGGAGTTTGACAAGATGAATTGTCTTTCCATCCAAAAGTGGGGTATTTTGATAAAACCATACACAAGAAATTGTTTGAATCTCTTAATGTATGCAAGTGTTTGAAATTGAATGTGTTATTAATTTGAATTAGTGACTTAGTTTTTTTTTTAAGAATGATCCACTAGGCTATGTGCTCACCTTTCTTTTCTTATCTTTTCAGGAAATTGAATACATGATGAAGCATGCTTGAAATTTAGAATGTTTAGTTTTTAGAAAGTTTCTATTTTCTATCTTGATGTCAGGACTTGAAGTCCAAATTTTGAACATTTGAAATGTAAGATTTTCACTGAATTTAAGTTTCTAATTTGGAGTTATGTATTCATTCTTTTAATGTTTTCAATTCAAGTTATGTACTTGTTTCTATTTTATTAAATCAATAAAGATTTGAAAAGTTTTTTTTTATCTCTTGTGCAAATTGTCTTAATATATGTTACTTAAATGAATAAGGCTTGGAATAATTGAGATAGACAGACAAGTTGTGTACTTGTAAAGTAATACCGGCCCGGCCCACCTTGTGGTTCAATCCAATTGAAAGTCTCGAGGTCGGGATATTACGTGTCCCATTTCTCAAGTGGCCTCAATGTTATTATTATGTTTTGCACGTGACTTAAACGTGCCTAATTATTGTTATTATTGAGTTGAAGGCATTCCGATAATTGCACCCTCCAAAACTGGACTAACCACTAGGAGGTGGGGTGTTACACGTGCTCAGTCACCCTCCTAGTAATTTTTGTCAATAGCTCTAGTGTCAACATAGTCCCAACCTGTGTCTCAACTATAAGTGTAGGATCTCCCTCTAGTGGCACCTCAGTCTAATTAGTCTAACCAGTCTTCACTAACCTAACTTTACTACTTCTCACTCTCCTCATTTCTATTTGTCAAAATTCCAACACTACTGTCATAGTATCCTATAGCCCTTTTCGAATCTAAGATGACTCCAGGTTCATGTTTCTAAGTTCTTAGTGTCCATGTAACCTATTAGTTTTCATTTTTTTAAGTTCTTTCGAGAATCTTGTGATTCCTCTAATGATTCTAGGTACAAGATTTATGGATTTTACTAATATAATAATAAAAGTAATAATAATAATAATAATAATAATAATCATGCAAGGATATAATTAATCAATCAACCAAACATACAATTCACTCTAACATAGAAAAACTTTCAAGCTTTTACCCATGCCTCTGAGTTCAAGTCTCTCATACCACTCTTGCTCAATGGCATAGACTTCCATTTAGAAATATCTCTACACTCAAACAATTGTGCAAATATCTCGGCTACTAAGGCCTCTCAAACCCCACTATATTCAACTGTCTCATACCAACTAAGCAGAGCAAAACAAGATCTTCCAAAGTCATTGACCAATCACCAAACATGGTCCGTCAATATCTGAGTCCAAGATTCTTCCATAACTCTGAATTCCTACTTGTCCCATACCACATAGAAACCAAAGAAATAGGATCCTCACAATCTTGTGTCTTGACGAAACAAATATTTCATTTTCATACATTTTTAGTTTTTAACCAATGCCCTATAAGTTTTTAAATTCTTTTCGACCACTTTGCCACCTTGGCAACACCCTAGTCCATACCTAATGTCTTCTCCTAGGCCAAAGTACTCAATACATGGCTGGAAAGTTCTTCTGTCAAACCAACAATCTTCATCATGTCCCAATGACTAATTCCTTAAACATATAGCCTAAGCTTGGATACCAACTTTGTAACACTCCAACTCTCAAACCATAAAATCCTATATATTAATTTCAAATATATAGACATATACATTCTTGTTTTCATTCATTCATATGTCACAATCGAGAATCAGGGCATTATTTATTCACTTATCATAATCTCCTAGACACACTAAGTCACAACTCACTAAATTATATGAATAAATAAATAAATTGATTAATTAATTAATATCTAAAAATCTTGGGATGACATACTAACTCAAGTTAACATCAATGATAACAAACTAGAGTTTGGCTTCATGATCATGTTCCAACTAATGAAACAAGGATGAAAATAAATAAGGACTCTCTGGGCTACATGTTCAAATTGAAGACAATAAACAAATTTCATAACTGAAATGACCTCGACAGTGAGGTCTACTACTAAATTATTCTCCGTAACATCTCATCGATATGAATGTTCCCATATTAGTTACCAAAAAAATAAGAATTTAGGTGAGCTTAAAAAGTCCAGTGGTGTAACACCCTGTTTCCCAAACTCTTTGTCATGTTATAATATTCCATACTTAAGGATGTATACATGTTCAGTTTCATTTCATCCACATGTCACGTTCGAGAACCCAGAGCATTACTATTACAATACCATAAATAATCTCCTGGACACATTAGGTTACATTCCATAAAATGTATGAATGAATGAATAAAATAACATTAACTATAAAAATTCAGGATGGCATATCAGTTCAACTACTAATAACAAAAATAAACTAAGGTTTTGGCCCCATGGCGGTGTTCCCATATAATAAATAAAAGAATGGAATAAATATCTACTAATTCACTAGCTCCATGTGACAACATTAGCAACCTTAGCTAAACTTTATTCAAATAGTGACCTCAACAGTGAGGTCTAACACTACTAGGAAATGACTTGATTATACTCCTCAGTGCAAGCATTTTCATTGGCTACCTGAAAACTAAGAAGAGGGGTACGCTCAAAGAGCCCAATAGATCATACATAATGCATCTCGAGAATTATTGAAGCCAAAAATACAGAACACGCAAATACTTATCAAACATTAGGTGTTTCAAAAAATTCAATTATTTTTCGGTTGACATTCAGTCCGAAAGGACTATTCTCGGCGTTCTCATCACATAACCACATTCTAATAAAGAGCGTCCAGTGCTAAATCATGAGTATAGGAACACAACCATCATCCAATGTTCGGAACTAGGGACACACCTATCATTCCATATCTCTCAGGACAACCACAGCGATCCACCATGGACTCATTGCATCAATATGTGATTCAAATCTTGATTATAATGATTTTAAAGTGATGAACAACTTTAAATCTCTAGCATGCTCATCATCATCACCATTTAGGAATATGAACATATGAAATACTATGAAACATGTAGCCTTTATGCATAGAATTATCACATATGCTATTTAATATATAAAGTACATCACATATCTTAAAGAAAAATATTTCTCATGCTTACAATTATGCAACATGCTATTCATCATACATCACATGTGCATGAAATTCATCATCATCCAAACATTAAACATCCACCCACTAGCATGCTCCTAAGTATTTAATCAAATAAATAGAAATTCACATTCTATATTTTAAAACTTAGATAACATTAAAGAGCAGAGTGATCATTTCGACTTTGTCAATTGATTCCCTTGAATTCTTGTATTGTTATTCCAACTAGTCTCGAGTCTTCAAACTTTAAAGATTAAAGCCATTATTCTCAGTAATTGAAGTATTCTCTAATGTTTTTAAACTATGATTTAATGACTCTTTATCTATTATAGTTCATAGTGTATCAAGGATAGCATATTAGAAGAGTCAAAGTATCAATTTCCTTCTATGTACCACAGTAAAGAAAAGGATTACCGCAGTAGCCACAATGCATAAATAAGAAACGATTAAAATAAAAGATGCAATATCGCGGTAATGAGTTGTGTTACCATGGTAACCAGAGCGATAAAAGAAAGAGAGACAAAGAAGAAAAGACTATAGTACCGTGGTAATGGAAAGCAATACTATAGTAACCAAAACGAAAATAATTATTCATGTATCTTTTTTCCATATCTGGTTTGCATATGTTCTTAGCATCCTAATACCTTAATTTCAATGTCAAAGGACAAGAGCTAAGCCTTAGAATAGGATGGAAACGTTATACCTTAACAACTTGTTCCGAACGTCTTGTTAATGAGTTATGTTCTGCAAGAGGCTTCTTAAATCCTTTTGGAATGGTTTAAGGTTCTTGTAGGATGGTTGGAATGTATTTGATGGCACAAAATTTCAAACTTTGGCGATGCTTGTTCTTGTTTTAACTTGTGGAACAACCAATGTGAAGGGAGAAAGAGGCCAGTAAAAGAAAGAAAAAAGAAAACTCAAAACTTATTTATGGGAGAGGGTAAGTGCCACAATTGGATAGGTTTGGGAGTCTTTTGTGAGATGAGGTTGAGTATATCTAGGAATCTTTGTTGTTATCGTAGCAGAGTTTCATCCAAATCCAATCACCCTTATCTTCTAATCTCAAGGGATGTGGGGAATTTCTCTCCTTTGGGCATGAGAAGACAAGGGTGGGGATTTTGATTGATTCATGTTTTTAAGAAAACACAATGTACATGCAGGAGATATGCAGTATCACGACAGTGCGATACAGTACCGCGATAGTCAATGTGTGTTTATCCAATACGTGGTAGTCAAGTTTAAGCTTGATTTTACTTAATTATTTTAATTATTTATTTATTTTTTATTATTTTTCAGACTACTATAAGTGGATTATACACAATACATCTCACGCATTATTCAAGCCAAAATATTGAGCATGCAAAGACTTATCAAATATTAAGCAATTCAAACATTTTAATTATTTTTTCAGTCATAAAATCAGATTGAAAAGGTTATGCTCAGTGTTATCATCACGTCAACACATCAATCAGTATGTAGCAACACACGCTAAACCATAAAGAGTTTAGAGACACGCCAATCATCCTGTATAGGGAACTAAGGACACGCCCATAATTCCATTCTTCAATAGTAGAGGCTATTCCATATATTTGAGAACACCCACAGTAATCAAAAACTAATTCACTATGTTGGTATGCGGTTCACTACTTAATTATATTTATTTAATGGAACACCAAACTTTCAATTTAAAGCATGCTCAAAATCTCATAATTCAATAACAAACTTATACAAAATATTTCAAAAATATGCAATCCATCACACATAGGGTCACGCAACATGTCATTCACCATATATCATAAACACATGAAAATCATATAATTTAAACATTTAAATATCAACACACAAACAGGCCCCTAAAAATTCAATCAAAATAAGCAAATATCACTATCTATATTTAAAACTTAAATAATATAAAAAGAGTGAGGTAATTACTTCTACCCGGATTGCTAACTTCCTGTTTACTTTTTCAACATACCATGCTTTCGACCTATACTCACATATATTATTCTATAGGTTAATATATGATTCCCATTATATTACATATTATACAAATGTATGTGTATGGATAAATGCGTAGTGGTTGTATATAGCCTCATATATTTAACACACACACACACACACACACACACATATATATATATATAAGTTTGATATTTAAAATCAGAAATATAACTATAATATTATATTATATTATATATATATATATATATAGGTAGATATATTTTTGATATAAAATTATATTAGGTGATGTATATGTGTATGTATATATGATTGTTGATTGATTCATAAATAGAAAATAGATGTCATATATGTGTGTGTATTTTTAAATTTTAATCATAGTTGCCAAAAAAATAAATAAATAAATAAATAAAAATTTAGTAAAGTAAACAAAGACAGAAGAAGAATAGAAGAAAATGATAGGAGAGAGAAACAAAGAAAGAAGAAAGAAGGGGAAAGAAGAAAGAAAATTAAATCAAGAAAAATTTACCTAATACAATTTGATTGAAGTCAATTTCGTCATCATTTGCTCATGTATCAAAGTAGAGAAAAAAATTACAATTCTTGTTTGCAATTGTTTATGTGTCACTACAATTGAGCAGAAAAAATTGGAGTACAAAAGAAATTAGAAGATGAAGGAGTGGAAGGATAGTTATTGTATATAATCTATGTTGGTTATCAATGTTTTCTTTGATGGGTAAGGTAATTGTGAGAAGTTGAGATTAAAAAGAATAAGAGAGCATCATTATATAGCTACCAAAAAAAAGTTATTTGATTTGAAATCAAATTAGATAGTTTTCCACGAGGAATTTTTTGTAAAACCCACAAATTTTATACGAAATAAAATATTTCGGTTGATAAATTTATAATATTTTTAGATATAAATTGTGCATAGTCTAAAGTATGAAATAAATTAAATTAATTAAAAAAACCTTGGTATTCAAGAATAAATAATAGAAACACACACACACACACACACACACACACACACACATATATATATATATATATGTGTGTGTGTGTGTGTGTGTGTGTGTGTGTGTATACACGGGTATGTGTAAATATGAGATGCGAATATTAGATAAATATAAGTATATAAAAATATTTGTTATGGTTGTAAAAATAATACTATATCATATGTGTGTAAATAAAATGTGTGTTAGTATAATGGGTGTTAATGTAATATCATATAATGTATAGTTATAAAATATTACACATATTATAGGAGTATGTATATTGTTAATTGCACGGTAGGTTACCATTAGTATAAGTAATTTATTGCATTTTTATAGGAAATAAAGGGAAAATTAGACAAAGTTGTACATAATTAGTAGCATGAGAATCTAGATTAGGGAATTGCATGTTTCATTGCATTTTAGCCTTGTTTTCATGATTTATAGCTTTTCTATGAGAAAATGATGTCTGGGGAAGGAATTCTAGTATGATGCAGGTTCAGGATGAAGCTAAGAGAGAATTGCATCATGTAGAGGCAAAGAGAAGTGAAAATCAAAAGGAAAGCAACAAATTATTGTGGTAGGATAACTGACGATCGAGGTGGCCGAAGGAAGACAGAGAAAAGAAATAACGCACTGGTTACTGTAGTCGATGGTCCAGTAACAGTGGTAACAAGCATGTAATCCGAATGAAGAACAGGCAGACCGCGGTACACAGAATGGAGGAAATCTGAGTTTTTATTAAAGGATGATGCTGACCGTGATAACACGATTAATTACCTAATTTCTCATATTTTTAGGGTTTTTTAGTGTGGGCCTATAAATAGAAAAGAGGATTAGAGTCTAAAGATACCAAATTCCGAAAATCTCGACTATGATAGCTCAAGAAGAGAAAAGCAAGAGGTTCAAGAAGGGATTAAGGATTTAGATCAAGCTTTGAGTATGTTTAACTTTATTCATTTCTTTATGATGTTTTCATTAAATTTAATGTCAAGCTAGCTAGTTTTAAATGTCTAGGATGTAAATCTCTAATGTATGAACCTGAGATTTCTTATTAAAGTGATTGATTTAAATGCATTATTCTATATTGTGTATGCTTAATGTTTGATGTTTACTGGCCATAGACATGATGAGTTCAAATCATTAAAGTAACTCGAAAGAGAGGTTTACTGATAGGTTATCATAGTATAGACCTAGATTAGTTGATTAACTGAAGAGTTGATAACTGTTTAGGGGGTTGCACGAGATTGCCAAGTACATAGTGTTAGGTTGTTGATCAAGCGCCTTGGAAGAGGGCATTATGAGACAATACTAATAGAAATTGAGGCACCTTCCTAAACAGCCTTTCCACATAGTTTTTGGAAACAAGATTTACTACTTTTGATAGTTTAGGTTTTTATTCAAAAATTAACAATTCAACCTTCATCAGAGTCTTGATAAAATGAAAGCTAATATTAAATTGGGATTTGAGATACCTAAGTAAATTATGTTCCCTAAAGACGATATCCAAACTCACCAGTTATTACTAGTGCGAACCAATATACTTGCAAGGTTGGCAACAAGTTTTTGGCGTCGCTATTGGGGAATCAATGTTAAATATCTTAAAACCAATTGAACTTGGTCTAGTTTTAGTCAAGGCAATTTTATTTCTATTTTCACTATTAATTTATTGCTTTCAAGATTTATTAAAATTCATTGAATACACTTGATCTTTTGTTTGCTTTTGGTGTTTCAGGATTGCATGAGTAAACGTCCTTGTGACCCTTACGATCTAGATTTGTTCAAAACCATAAATCAGATTCGATGGAAAGCTCAAGGGCGAGCACCAACTATGGCTGATAGTGGAGCTTCCGGTGTGGGAAACAATAGAGAAACGCAACATAGGGAAGCACCCTTAAGAGATTTCTTCAAGCCGATCTTGAACAATAATTACTCCGGCATAACAAGGACACCGATAAATGCAAATAACTTTGAGCTGAAGCCATCTTTAATTACAATGGTGTAACAGCAACAGTTTGGAGGTTCAGCAATTGAAGACCTATGGCTCATCTCAATTCATTCATGGATATTTGTGATATAGTCAAGATGAATGGAGTGACTGAAGACCAACTTAGGCTAAGGTTTTTTTCCTTTCTCCTTAAGGGATAAGGCTAGAAGTTGGTTGCAAACTTTGCTTCCCGAAAGTATCACAACATGGGAAAAAATTAGATATAAATTTCTTCAAAAATATTTCACACCTACTAAAGTACATCAATTGCGGGGTGAAATCAGTTCTTTTAAGCAATCCAAGTTTAAATCACTGTATGAAGCTTGGGAAAGGTTCAAGGACTTATTGAGGCAATGCCCACAGCATAGATACCTCCCTTGGCTTCAAATTCAGATGTTTTACGGTGGACTCACACCAACAACTAGAGCTTTGGTAGACTCTGCAGCTGGAGGTTCATTGATGGGAAAGTCAACCACCAATGCTACCCAACTCATTGAAGACATGGCAACAAATGCACATGGTCATGTTACAAAGAGAGGAATAGCCTATAGAGTAGGAATTCATGAGGTTGATGAAATTAATGCTTTGCATGCCCAAATTGCAGCAATGACTCATAGACTGAACTCGATAGAAGAGAAGAATAGTAGTGGGCAATAACAAAATCAGCAAACTCAACATGTGTAGTCAATTGCTGAAGCAAACAAGGCATCTTATTCAAGAGAGGCTTCCATTGAGCAACTGAATGTTATGAACAGATTCAATGCTTACCAAGGACCAGCTGGGGGATATAATGTTCCAAAGTACTATCATCTGGGAGTTAGAAATCATGATAACTTTTCATATTCAAACAATAAAAATGCCCAACTTCCACCCGGATTTGTGCCACAACAACCTTTACAGGAGAAAAAGTCATCCTTGGAAGACAAGCTTGATGAAATGATGAACATGAACTCAAGGTTCTTTAAGGAGTTAACAGGAAGGGTAGACAAGAATGATAGTAGAGTTTATGCCATTGAGATCTAAATTGAAAACATGAATGCCACAGTTAAAATCTTAGAAACTCAAGTGGGACAGTTGACACAAATAGTGTCAAACCAGCAGCGTAGTTCATTTCCAAGTGACACTCAAGTCAATCAAAAGGATAGCTGCAAGGCAGTGATGACCAGAAATGGTAAAGAGGTAGCAAGCCCACCCTATCCAGCTAGGCCATCTGTTGAAGTTGAAGATGTTGATACTTATGAGAAGGATGTTTGAAGGCAACCAGCTCTACAACATGAATTGTCTCCTAAATTAGAAGGGAAAACCAAAGGGAGCGCCATTCAAGATGGTAAGGTTCTAGAGCCTCAGCCATTGTCATTCCTCAAAGGTTCCAAAAGAAGCAGTTGGATAAACAATTTGCCAAATTTCTAGAACTATTCAAGAAGATTCATGTCAACATCCCCTTTGTAGAAGCTTTATAGCAAATGCCCAGTTATGCAAAATTCATGAAAGAGATCATGTCTAAAAAGAGAAAATTAGAAGACTTTGAAACTGTGAAGCTAACTGAAGAATGTAGTGCAATCCTCCAAAAGAAACTTCCTTAGAAATTGAAAGATCCGGGTAGTTTCACTATACCATGCGACATTGGATCTAAAATCTTTGAGAAAACACTTTGTGATCTAGGGGCTAGCATAAATCTCATGCCCTTATCAGTGTGCAAGAGGTTAAGAATGTCAGACATCAAGCCAACCACAATTCCTCTTCAGCTAGCAGACAGATCTTTGACATATCCAAAGGGTATTATTGAAGATGTTTTCGTAAAGGTAAATAAATTCATATTTTCAGTTGACTTCGTGGTTTTGGACATGGAAGAAGACTGTGAGATACCGCTTATCCTTGGGAGACCATTCTTAGCTATAGGTCATGCACTGATAGATGTACAGAAGGGTGAGTTAACCTTGAGAGTGAATGAAGAAAAATTTATTTTCATTCTTTACAAAGCTATGAACTACCCTGGTGACATGCATGAATGCAAAAGAATAGAAGTCATCGATTCTTTCATTGTTGAGGTTGTAGATGAATTGAGGTCCCAAGATGACTTTGTTGGATGTATCTCCCGTTCAGTCTCCTTTCCCCAACCTATGTCTGAAGATGAGAAGCTAATTGTGCAGGCCTTAGAAGCATGCCCACCAGAGCTTAATAGTTTACATGTTCCGTTGTTTGATGCTCATCAATCTGAAGATTTTGAAGATGTCTTATGGCTATTGATTTTAAATTGCTTCCTGAACATCTAAAATATGCTTATTTGGATGAAGCACAGTCCCTACCAGTCATCATTTCCTCTTCATTAACCTCGGTCCAAGAAGAGAAGTTGTTGCATGTGCTAATTGATCATAAGGCTACTATCGGATGGACAATTGGGGATATAAAAGGTATAAGTCTAGCCATTTGAATGCACAAGATTTTAAAGGAAGACTCACATAAGCCTACAGTGGAGCTCCAGCGGAAACTTAATTCAATCATGAAGGAAGTGGTGAAGAAGGAGGTAATGAAATAGTTGAATGTAGGCATTATTTATGCCATTTCAGATTCACAGTGGGTTAGCCCCATTCATGTTGTGCCTAAGAAAGGGGGGATCACTGTGGTCACAAAGGAGAAAGGAGAGACAATTGCTTCAAGGACAACTACCGGATGGCGTGTATGCATTGATTATAGAAAACTTAATAAAGCCACTCGAAAGGATCATTTTCCTTTGCCCTTTGTGGGTCAAATGCTGGATAGGATTGCTGGATATGACTTTTATTGTTTCTTAGATGGGTGCTTGGAGTACAATCAGATAGTCATTGCACCAGAGGATCAAGAGAAGACCACTTTCACTTGTCCATATGGAACTTATGCATTTTGGAGGATGTTGTTTGGTTTGTTCAATGCACCAGCCACATTTTAGAGACGTATGAGGGCAATTTTTGCAGATATGATCGAAGATATCATGGAAGTGTTTATGGATGATTTTTCAGTGTTTGGTGCTACATTTGATGAATGTTTGCTTAATCTAGAAAAAGTTTTCTCTCGTTGTGAGGAAAAAAACTTGGTTTTAAACTGGGAGAAGTACCACTTCATGGTTCTAGAGGGCATTGTTTTAGGCCATAAGGTTTCTGTTAATGGTCTTGAGGTTGATCGGGCAAAAATCCAAGTCATTGAAAAGTTGGCACCCCCAACTTTTGTTTAAGAAGCGCATAGTTTCTTGGGGCACACTGGTTTTTATCGTCAATTTATTAAGAATTTCTCTCAAATCACTCAACCACTATGCAGTTTACTTGAAAAGGAAGCCGAATTCAACTTTACAGTTAAAAAGTGTTGAAGCCTTCAATACACTAAAGAAGGCTCTAATATTCGCTCCTATTATGTCTACGCCAGTTTGGGGGGAAACTTTTGAGATAATTTGCGATGCAAGCGATTATGCTGTGGGAGCCGTATTGGGACAAAGACGTGATAGGATGTTCAGAGATAAATACTATGGAAGCAAAACGCTGGATGATGCTCAAAAGAATTGTACTACCATTGAAAAGGAGTTGTTAGTTGTGTTCTTTGCATGTGACAAGTTTTGGTCATACATTGTGGGTTCCCAAGTCAAGGTTTTCGCCAATCATGTTGTTATTCATCAGCTCTACACAAAAGAGGATGTGAAGCCTAGACTGATAAGATGGATTTTGTTGCTGCAAGAGTTTGATATAGAGGTAATAGATAAAAAAGGTACAGAGAATGTAGTGGCAGATCACTTGTCTCGCCTATCCAATGAAGCAACTAAGGATCCAAGGAGCATAGTGGAAGTTTTTCCTGATGAGCACCTCTTGATTATCAGTGAGAATACACCACCACATCAGCCATACCACCCTCTGATCCTCACGCTATGATGCATTAGATGGCCTACATCACCCAGTGGTTACATCACACCGATCTGACCATGGCACAGGCTCATCCTCTTCTTACCTGTTGCATGCCCTACACGTTTATGACGTGCTGTTCCAACCGCTTTGACTCCACCAGTTGCTGAGGATGAGGATGATGATGATGATGATGGAGGGGACGAGAACGACTACATCACCAAGGCGGAAGTCTTTGAAGAGGATTTTTAAGTTCCAATTTTTTTCTTTTTCCTTGTCTCTGTTTGCTTTGAACTTGACTTGTGTAGACAATGCATAATTATTTTTGATGTCTTGACTCTCTTTATCAATAATACATATGTTTAGAATCCATGTGATCTCCAGACTAATTTCTCTATTTTTGAATGCATGTCATATATGATGTGTACTCTCCCGATTATGAGAATCAATGTGCTTTTGAAGACAAGGCACCATTCAAGTTTGGGGGTGATAAACGCTTCGACACATCAAGTTTAGTTGTTGTTAGTTTCTTTCAATTTCATATTTACGTTTCCTTGTGAGTGTTCTGCTTTGCATGCTTTGGAAGCATGTTAGGAACATATAATATGAATCACTTAGGCTAGATCACCCATGCCATAGCCATATAGCCATACTTTTGAAAATTTTCACTAAGTAACCTATGAAATTAAGAACGCCTTTAGTATAATGAGGTAAAGAACTAAGGTACTTTCAAATAGTCTGTTTACTTGGTTTGTCTAAAATTTGACTTTAACAAAACCCTATAGTCTTAGGTAGATTGAGAATCCAAAGCTAAGGAAAGTGAGGAATGGAAATTAAGCCACAAATGGAGAGAATTTCTCATAGTCCCTTGCAATGATCAAATCTATCTCGAACACTACTTAGGTGTAATATCCCGAATTTTTGCGAGCTCGTTATGTTGCGAGTCAATATAAAGATTGATGACGATTGATCGAAATTTTATTCGAAAAAAATGTTAGCAGTTTAGATTATTTTATTTTATACATAATTGTATTTATAGTGAATGAGAGTTAATATCAAAATTTTTGTGGTTGATGGAAATCCTGTTACGAATAAAATTTAATTGAAAAAAAAAATTATAACTAAAATAAACAATTTATACATACAATAGAAGTATTAAAATGAACAAGAAAATTACAATATTAACATATAGAAATTTATAATAAAGTTAAACAAATGAAATGATTAACTAATTTAAAATTTTAAGATACTAAATCAAAAATTATGGATTTCGGTTGAAAAAAAAATGGTGAGAAATCCAGGAATTTCTGGTTATCCGAATCTGGGTGGTGATGATCGAACGTTCAGGTTCCTCGAATCCGGGCGGTGACTTCAAATCATTCTGGACAATCAAAAGGCTATAAAGGAGAAGAAACGACCATTGAAGAAGAATGAACTTAGAACTGTGTTGGGCGTCCGATCGAAGCAGTGGGAAGAAGAAGAAAACTGAAGAAGACGAAGACCGAAGAAGAAGAAGTTAGTTGTTTGGTTGGGCGTTGAGTTGCAGAAGCTGAAGAAGAAATCCAGATGGTGATTTGAGTTTCCTGGTTGGTGTTTGGGCGGACTGGAAGGGAAGACGAAGATGAAGTTGTTGGTTGCTGTTACATTGGGCGTTGAATGTTGGTCTGGTGCGTTGGAGTCCATGAAGAACAGACCGTGAAAACAGAGGATAGAGGAGGCCAAACATGGCGGTCATGCTTCAAATTCTAGGTTAAAGGTTGCTCTGGGTTGGGGTCCGTTTGCTACAACAACGAAAGGAATAAACAAACTGGAAGTTGAGAGGCGTTGCATAACCGAAGAAGAAAGAACACCATCGGTTTTGGAAGCTCCAAATTTCTAGTTCGGCCGACAGGTAGAAAACAGGGAAGGTGAAGAAGCAAAATTTCTGTTTTGATTTCGTCTCCTCTGATTCGTGGGTGAGCTGGAAAATAATTTAAGTTGGAGCAAAAATCTGAATTTGGTTGGGTTGTAGATTGGGCAACGGAATTTGGAAGGGACACCACCAGTTGTATTGTTCTAATGATCCCAACTGTTGGAAAACAGGGGAAAAGAAGATCAAAACGTGGTGTGTACAAGTGAAATGTATAAACCTTGATTTTCTGGGTTTGAAACGTCAACACAAATTGAGAAAGAAGGTGAGCAGTTGTGCTCTGCTGTGAGGGCGGTAGCGATTAGTAAACGGAAAAGAAGAATGAAGCACGAAACCAATGTTGTTTGGGGTGTTGTGGGTGAAGAATGCAGCCACGGTTGCTATTGTTGGGCGTTGCGAATGAAGAAGATCAATGATGGCTGCTAGTGGCTGCTAGTGTAAACTGCAAACAGAGAAGAGCGAGCCTTTGCCAGTGCGATTTGGATGACTATTGTTGTTGGCCGTGAGATTCACAAACAGAGATAATGAAGGGAGCAAATTTCTAGGTTGGACTTCTTGTTCCCTAGTTCATGAGCTTGCTGGAACACGGTTGGATTAGTTGGAGTTTCAGAGTTGGCCAACAGAATTTGAAGGAACGCCATCAAATTGTGCTTCAATTCTTGGTGGCCAGCTGGTGAAGACAGAGAAGGTAAGAAAATCATCAACTTCTTGATTTAAGTTGTTGCTGTGAGTTTGAGTAGAATATTTAAAAGACTTAATCTAAGTTTAATTACTTAATATAGATTAATTAGAAAACTAAATCTACGATGTTTATACCTTGTTCATAGCAAAGGAATGTTAGGTTGAGAAGACAAATCAATGGTGGTTTATTTATTGAAGTATGTCATTATTTAATCTCTGCAAATTGAATGAAAGTTGTTAGAATCAACAAAATAAGATAAGATTTAACTAGAACTTTAATAGTAGAAAATCTAAAAAGAAGGGTTAACATTTTAGGAAAAAAATTAGAGTTAAGAACTTAGTTAATAAATATTTTAGAGAACCTAAAATTAAGAAAGTTTTAACGAAATCCTAAATTAACTAAGAACACTTCTAATAAGAAAATGGGACACTAAGAGAAATTCAAAAATGTAAAGTTAAATTATTTAGTGAGCTAAATACATGAAAATAAATAAACCTTTGAAAGTCTTGAAATTTTTATAAGAAATGAAATTTTAAGCTTTGAAACTAAACTTGTAATATTAAGAAGTCTTATTTTGTTCGTAATTAAAATTAATTATGATATCAATAAATTATTCAAATTGCGAAGACTAAGTTATTAGAAATTTAATTCTACGAAAAAGTTTGTAAGTAAATTAATAAAATTGTAATTTTAAACTAAAGAAATTTAGAAGACTTAGAAATATTTTAATTAGAATGTATAAAATTCTAGAATTTTAGAATAACTTTAAACTAGTTGGAAATCAATAATTAGACTTTATAAGTATTATTTGAGAAATCATTTAAATTTAAGAATAATTTTATTGAGTATTGAATTTCAGATTCTCGCAATTTAAAGTGTCAAATATCTCGACAGAAAGCAAGGAAGCCCTGAAGATCTTCGGAACTAGGTGGGCGTGACTTCCTTGCTCATTTGTAGTATACGGATTTAAGATTCAAAGCATTTGATTGAATAGTTCTAGGTTATTAGAATTTTACTAGGAAATTGATTGAAATTGTTTGACTTCTTTGAATGATGTGCAATGTGTGATGAACTATTTAATCCATGCATAATTAGTTATGACATGATCTTGCATTTAGATTCACTCAATTACGGCATGCATGACTAGGCAAATGTGCATCTAGATCCCATCATTTATTCATGCACCTTATCATGTGAACTTGCAAGTATAGTTTGGATTGTATGTTCTAGTGTAATTGTATGATGATTGATGTGATTGAGATCGTTTGTAAAACAAAAATTAAGCTGATGGTTTATTAAGAATCCACGTACCGGTGCGATTGACGAGCTGCAAGGTGGATCGTAGGTATTCCCACCCTGAGCTGCCTGCGACAGCTCGAAGTCTTTGGGAGACAGTACGAGTCTAGATAAGTACCCTCACTTGGACTGTGATACTGAGATATGATTGATTTTAGATGGTACCACCTGAGGCCTCTATGATTATGATTGGATTGGATCACAGGGAATACCGAGAGACATCTCAATCCTCTTCCGGTTTTCACTTCGACCAAAATTAAATAAATGTTTGAAACGCCTAATGTTTGAAAGTGTTTGTAATGTTTTGAATGGGGTTTGTATAATGCATGTGATGTGTAGGATCGATCCACTGAGCTTTCGAGCTCACGCCCATTCTATTTTCAGGTACACTTGGACTTAGAATACGTTGACTTCCGTCAGAAGACTCGGACTCAGATTGGACACCTCATGGGGAGGTTGTCCGGGATAGGTGACTGGAGGTCTTGTTTTATATATTTTACTAGTTTGTTTTCATGTATTTACGTTGGTTCTAACTTGGTCGTTTTATTTTTAATGACTTTAATGAATATTTTAAAGTAAATTTCGTTGCTTTATTAATAACATATAGATGAACCCGGTGAATGTCTTGAGTAATTGTTTTAAATTCTTTTGTTTTATATGAGAAAATACCCAGAGATTGACTTGAGAACGGATCGTTATAAACTTGATTTTGAAGAAAAAGATTTTGACTGAACGAAAATTTTTAAGTAGCATATCGATTTTCATTGGGCGACGATCCACACGTGAGGTAACACCTGAACGGAGTTCCGGTCAAAAAATTGGGGTGTTACATTAGGAATGATTATAGAAGGGAAATGAAGTAGGACATCTTTGTTTGAGTCAAAGCCTAGAGGCCGATCCCAATATTCATAACCCATTGCAGCCAATTTCAAGCCTTATGGCCTATTTTCTTGTTATAAACCTAAACATTATATATAGACACTCTTTATCCTTTTTATGAATATCTTAGTTGAACCTATTTGTGTGTACTCATGATTATAATTCTGCCTATTTGAAAGTGTGAAAGAAGGAGGAGATGTGAACATTGAAATACATATGTTTTCATTTTTTTATTTTGGCATTATTCTAAAAAAAATACGGAAGAAGAATTAGTCTAGTATTGTTAATGAAAGCTAAGCTTCTATTTCTATATGAGTGTGCAAGTGGGTACAATTTGGAGTGCAAGAAATGAAATAAGTTTGGGAGAGCTATAAAACAAAGTTGTGAGCACGAATAAATAGAACAAGGGATTGATCAGAGAGGATAAGGCTTTATTGAAGAAAATTAAACAAAAGAGGTTGTTATTATTGTTATGATTGTACACTTGAATTAGAGTGAAATTCCTGGTACACTTGCACCTTGAGCCAGACCACGTTACAACCTAGAGAAAAAGACCTATGATCCCTACAATAATCTGAACTGAGTAGAAGATAGATAGAGTAGAGAATTGAGAGGGTCTGTGTACTTAGGTATTAGGAAAAGATTTCAATGAGTGAGATAGTGTTTGCAAATCATCTACGAAGTTTAGGATGATTGAGATACTTATAGATGAGAGTGTGAAGTTAAGGAAGAATGGTGGATGAACAAAAAAATCTAGACAACCTGAATGACCTTAGCGGTGTGTTAATGAGTCATACTACAAGAATGGAAGAAAGAGGTTACAATGATGAGTGAAAATGAATTTACTTTTATATGGCATGGTATAACACTTTAAATTAGAGTCATTATTCGAGAATGAACAATAGTCTAAGTTTGGGGGTATTTGTTAGTTGCATAGTAGGTTAACCTTAGTATAATTGATTTATTGCATTTTATAGGAAATAAAGGAAAAATTAGACAAAGTTGTGCATAATTAGTAGCATGAGCATCTAGATTAGGGAATGACATGTTTCATTGCATTTTAGCCTTGTTTTCATGATTTATAGCTTTTCTATGAGAAAATGATGTCTGGGGAAGGAATTCTAGTGTGATGCAGGTTCAGGATGAAGCTAAGAGAGAATTGTATCATGTAGAGGCAAAGAAAAGTGGAAATCAAAAGGAAAGCAACAAGTTACCGCGGTAGGATAACTGACGATCGAGGTAGCCAAAGGAAGATAGAGAAAAGAAATAACGTACTGGTTACTATGGTCGGTGGTCTGATGACCGCGGTAACAAGAATGTAATCCGAACAAAGAACAGGCTGACCGTATTACATAGAATGGAGGAAATCCGAGTTTTTATCAAAGGATGATGACGACTACGGTAACACGATTAATTACCTAATTTCTCATTTTTTAGGGTTTTTTAGTGTGGGCCTATAAATAGAAAAATGGATTAGAGTCTAAAGATACCTAATTTAAAAAATCTGAACTGTGACGGCTCAAGAAGAGAAAAACAAGATGTTCAAGAAGGGGTTGAGGATTTAGATCAAGCTTTAAGTATGTTTAACTTCATTCATTTCTTTTTTTATGTTTTCATTTAATTTAATGTCAAGCTAGCTACTTTTAAATGTCTAGGATGTAACTCTCCAATATATAAACCTAAGATTTCTTATTAAAGTAATTGATTTAAATGCATTATTCTATATTGTATATGCTTAATGCTTGATGTTTACTGGCCATAGACATGATGAGTTCAAATCATTAAACTAACTCGAAAGAGAGGTTTACTGATATGTTATCACAGTACAGACCTAGATTAGTTGATTGATCGAACGGTTGTTAACTGTTTAGGGGGTTGCACGAGATTGCCAAGTACATAGTGTTAGGTTGTTGATTAAGCACCTCGGAAGAGGGCATTATGAGACAATACTAATAGAAATTGAGTTACCTCGGGAGAGGGTTTCAATTACAGGTGCTATAACTCATAATGTAGAAATTTCATGAACTAAAATAAGAATGACAGGACATACAACAGAGTTTACTATCCTAGATAGCCTTTCCACATAGTTTTTGAAAGTAGGATTTACTACTTTTGATAGTAAAAGTTCTTATTCAGAAATTAACAATTCAACCTTCATTAGAGTCTTGATAAAATTAAAGCTAATATTAAATTGAGATTTGAGATACTTAAGTAAATTTCATTCCCTAAAGACGATATCCGGACTCACTGGTTATTATTAGTGCGAACCTGTATACTTGCAGGGTTGGCAACATATATAGATATATATAATAGAATGTATGAGGAATTTTATATAAGTAGGTGTAAATTTATTATGTATATCTAAATATATGCATATATATGAATATATATATATATATAAAGAACTCGCATGTGAATTCGACGAATTTGCTGAAATCATGCGGCCCAAATTCAGAATCGAAAACAAAAAAAATGTAAATAGAAAGAAAATATGCAAAAAATACACCAACTAGAAAAAAAATCCTAAAACCCAATGTTTGATTTAGAGCCACCAAGACCCAATAAAAATAGAAATTTTCTATACAAAAAATGCCCAAAAATTACAAGCTTTGCCCCCCAGAAGACTCTATATAAACCCCCTAGTGTTTTCATTCTTTCTTGTCTCAAAAACAAGAGCATACTAGTCCCTCTTGATTTTCTCTAGCCCTCTCCTTAGCAATCCCCTTAATTCTTGAGTGTTCTTGAGTATTTAAAAGTCTTGAGTAATGGAGATTTGTCAAATTTTAGAGGACTACAACTATTTTGCAAACTTAGGTGGAAGTGACTTCTTAAACCCCTGTTTTACTTGTTTGGTTTAATGCCACGTTTATACATATTTAATTTCAGTATAATATGCATATTTATGTTTGAATAATATGGTTAAAAGTTCAAATTTGCATGTATGTCATGTTAATTAATCATGAAACCATGTCATACTTAGGTTATGCATGTTTAGGTTTAATGCATAATGCATGCTAAGTGTTTGCTTTCATGTTTTGAATGTTTATGTGTTAAACATATTGAAATTATTTTATTTATCTTTCATGAGTATAATTTATTTATGATTCATGATTACGAGATTTAATGAAAGATGTTGAGATTAAGAATTATGTATTGTCACAGTGAACATGAGGGTCACTGTGGGTGTTTTTTACATGTGATTAGTTCACATGGGTGATGTCCTAAAATACTTGAAATATGGGTTAGGCCCTAAGTCCAATAAAACTTGGCATAAGAAATGTCCTTTCACTCAATGGAGGTATTTTGATAAAGAACAGCAAGGACTTTAAAACTCTTTCAGTCAAATTTACAACTATAAACAAAATATTATTTGAAACACCTAATGATTTACAAGTGCTTGAATTTGAATGTGTTATTAATCTAAATTAGAAATTTAGTGGTTTGAAAAAGATTCATTGGACTATGTGTTTACCCCTCTCTAATATTTTTTAGGGAATTAAATATGAAGACTATGAATATTAGTTAAGTTTTCTTTTATTTAAAAAGTTTCTAATTTCTATATAAGGGTATGTTGACCAAGTTTGGAATTTTCCGTTGTAATAGTTTTCTTTAAAATTGAGTTATGTACTTAACTTTATTCAATTAATAAAGTTTATAAATTTCTTTTATCTCTTGTATTATTGCCTTATTAAATTCCTAAATTTGATTATTGTACTCTTAAACACTATTAAGGCATGAAATAATTGAAATAGAAAGTCAAGTTATGTACCTATAAAGTAACACTGGCCTAGCCCGCCTTATGGTAAAGTCCAAATTAAAAGTCTCGGGGGTTGGGGTGTTACATTTGTATTGAATACTAAAATGTATTCCAATAAGAAAATGTTGATTTTGTAGAATTGACAAGCTAAGATTATAGAATAGGCATTTCATTACCACACCAACTCATCTAACTAAAGTATGTAACTAACCATAACTAATTGGGTTTAAATTGGGACATCTCATATATATTATTTTTACTAATTATTTATATATACATTGCATGGTTTAATAGGTGTCATTAATTTAATATATATGTTTACACGTGCGTTTCAACATTTTTATTTAACATTTAAAAATTTGTAAAATTGAGTTTATAAGGGTTTTTTTATCTCAATTTGTCTATAACTTTAGATTTTTGAGATGAGGTTGTTTTGTTCCATTATTACTAAATTTAACTATAATATGGATAGTTTTTACTATACATGTTTACCTTTAACTATATATTTTTTTAGTATTACATTATAATAGTGTCCTTATTAATTAAAAAAATGTGTATGGTATTAAAATGGAGGATATTACACTAATACAATAATATCAAATATTAGGATTAGTTAAATTAGATAGTATACCAATATTTGGTATAATAGTGGTATACAGTTAAGATATTACTACACATTGTAAATTTACTTGCTTGAAATAAATGATTGTAAGTTGAAACCGCTTTTATGTCAAGTAATTACCTAGACAATCTCATGTTTGATTGCTACAAATTTTTTTTTCTTACTCTTCTAAATATGCATTTGTTTTTCTTTTGAAAGAAAATAGGTTAACATTCCTAGATGTGAGTTTTTTTGGTCAAGAACTTGTTGATTTTTGTTGCAT
>JAJIYU010002846.1:0-28742 GCA_030144865.1 Tinospora cordifolia | reverse complement strand
TTGCAAGTGTTTGAATTATGATTGTATTATGAGTTTGAATATGAAAGATGGTTGTTCGAAAAGGATCCACTGGGCTATGTGCTCACTCATTCCTTTCTTATTTTTTAGGAACATGAAATCCATGGAGCAGTTGAATATAAATAGTTTCTTAGAAAGTTTCTACAGTATTATATTTTTTAGAATTTTTAGGTCATGTTGCCCAAAGTTTTTATGCTTTTCTACTGAAAAGTATTTTGAAGTCTTCCGCTGTAACTATTAGTTCTTTTATTTGAAGAGTTTAGTACTTTTAATTTTTATTATAAATAAAATAGTTTGAATTTCTTTATCTCTTTTAACTTGCCTTGATATTAAAGTGAAAATTTTGTATTCCTGAATTGTTATACAAAGGCACAAGATATTGAAAAGAAAAGAAAAAGTCTGTGTCACTTGTAATGTAGCACTTGCCCGACCCATCATTTTGTTAAGTCGACTGTCAAGAGAATAGTGGCCATGTACACTTCTTAAAAGATACAGGGTTGGGGTGTTACAATTTACATGGAATTATGATTTATGTCCTATATTTTTGGAATTACATGAACCTAATGCACATTTTAAGGTATGGTTTGGCCCTAGGTGATTTTCTTTCAAAAACTCTCCTTATTTAAGACCCACTGAGGTCACTAGACAAATGAAAATTCAAATCTTGGCCAATTGTTCTAATTTTTTGATATTTCATTGATTTTATTAGTTCATGTCATTCTATTTTGTTTCAGGTCATTTCGATCTCCCGAAGTATCCTAAATGACAATTCTTTCTAATTTGGACCTTTTAAAGGTCTTTTGGCAAATGAAAACCCTAACCTTGACCAATTGTTCTAATTTTTGAATATGTTGTCCCCTTAGTTGGTTCATGTCATCTTACTTCATTTCAAGTTGTTTTGGGTTCCTAAGGGGCACTAAATGAAAGTTTTGGAACCTGCCAAATTTAGCCCTAAAATGAGCCCAGTTTCAGTTTGCACCTAAATTTCACTAAATAAATTATAAATTTCATTTAATTGAGTACAAAGAATTTAAGGTATTACATTCTAGGGGGTTGGGGTGTTACAAAGGTGGTATCAGAACCTAAGCATTAGTTGCTAGGCCAAAATTAGAAAGTTTCTTCAGATACCAAATGTGGTATCAGAGCTTAGCTATTAGATATGCTAGGCTAGAAATAGAAAGTTAAGCCTAAACATGTGTTGTTGGGCTAGAATTAGAAAGTCAAACATTAGTTGCTTGACAAGAATTAGAAACTCAAATAGGGTTTCACTTTGAATATAATTGAATCTTGAATGCCCTACCTTCTATTTTGAAATTGAAAAACCTTTTAGAAAGTGTTTTCAAATAGGAAATATATGTTTTTAAAACGTTCTATTTGGATACGAAGATTGCAAGTTGAGTTGATAGTGGGTAAGTCTTGTTTCGAGTAAAGCTAAACATTGAAAGGGAAGTGGGTTATCCTGCCCTAGAAAGCGTGGTTGCTAAGCAGACTTCGATCTTGCTGCCTGATCTGGAGGATGTCCCACCAGCTTGTACGAGCAGTTTGAGTTGAAGAACAACTTTACTTTTATAAAAGAAAATTAGAATTTGGAAAATTAGGGCAAGGAATCGAATAAAAGTCGAAAAAGATGCCAAAGGTGGTATCTCAGCTAGCTGAAGGTTGTGAGTCAACCAGACGAAACCTTAGGTCCAGGGGAAAGACCTTAGGAAGAAATGTGGTGTAGCCATGGGTGGCACATTGGATCAAAAGCATAAATCTCTAGGACATGGGCTAGAGATTGAAACTTGTTTGAAAATAGAAAATTGTTTGACCAGGACACGGAACCAGAAAGCTTTTGTATCTTTTGATTTCTTTGTAGTATGGGATGCATAGGAATTCAGGGATATGGAGGAAGCCTAGACACGGAGAATGATGGACCATGTGTGGTGAATGATCGGTAACTCTGGCAGAACGGGTTTCTCTATGCTCGCTAGTATGGGATGGTAGATTATAATGGGCTCGGGAAATTGTTTGGGTGTGGCTCTGTTCTGGGTGGAAGCCTAAGTGGAAGGGGTAGAGTGGTATGAGACACTTGAACCTGAAAGCTTAGGTGGAAGCTTGGAACCTTGTTGTGCTAACTTGATTGTATGATTGTGTGATATGCATGCTTTACTGTTTATTTGCTTTGAAACCAAATCCTGTACCCATGCATGAAAAGAAACTAGAAGAAAAACTTTTAGGCCACTGAATAGATCGATAACCTAGAAACTGAATCTAGAGTCATGATAGTATGAATGTTTGCTGAAGCAAAGATTGACGTTGAAAAGATAAGCCAGGAAGAGTTCAAGGAGGTCTTCCACAAAAAGTTCTTCCCAGAGACGATGCTGTGGAAGCTGGAAGAGGACTTCATCACGTTGAATTAAAAGGACTTGACTGTAGCTGAGTACAAGAGAAAGTTTACTAAATTGGATCAGTTCTCTTGGGAACTAATCTAAGAAGAAAGAATGAAAACTAATTGGTTTGCTCGGGGTCTCAAGATTGAGATTCGAAAAGTGATTATGACTCTAAGCTTAAAGACATAGAAATCCAACAGCATGAACTTAACTTAGAACAGAGGTTGAGAGGAAAGAAGTAACACCCCAGAATTTTGCGAGCATGCCACGTCGCGAGCAAAGAAAAGTAATAATAATAAAAATAAGGTTGTATTTCAAACTCTAAATTAAGATCGAAAAAAAATAATGATAAAAAAATGTAAGATCTATTTGCGGAAGAAATAAAATAAAATATCATTTTTAAGAAAATAAAAATTTAAAATAAAATAACAAAAAGAAAATATAAAATAAAATAAATAATAGTTTAAAAAAAAATAATAATACGAACTTTGCATAAAAAAATTCTAAAACATTCCTGTTTTATAAATAAAAGCAAATTAGATAAAAGACTTAGAATTTTAATATAACAAAGTGTAAAAGAGATGTCAATTTACTTTAACCGGAATATGATTGTATCTAACGAAACATACTTAGAAATTGAAATCATTTAATTTTGATTTCATGTAATTGATTGAAAAATAATAATAATAACAAGAAAAAATTTATAAAATAAAATAATAATAATAATTATACAATGCGCGATACTCGCGTGTACGTGTTGCTTTATAAAAAAAATTAATAATCGTAGATTCAAATATTTAAAAAAAAAATAAAGCGGCATGAAGAAAACTCTAGAAACGTCCAGTTGGGGGTGGTAGAGCATTAGGATTGTTTTCACGTCCAGAACAAGACACACCAAAAAAAATAGCGTAACTTTTCTTATTTCGTTTCCACAACTAGAACACACTAAAAATGCACAGAGGACTCTCGAAAATCAAACGAAGAAGAGGAGGAGAAGCTTGATTGCTGCTGCTTTATTGTTTGGACGAAGAAGGAGAGCAAAACCAACTAATATCGAGTTTGGCCGTGAAGAAAGAAGCAACTGGGCGTTGCTGCTCGCGCGGAAGGAAGAGCAAGGAGACCAACCATGCGACTGGTGAGTGAAGAACTCAGATCTGCAACTATGGGTTGTTCACGCACCA
Source organism: Tinospora cordifolia (assembly GCA_030144865.1). Taxonomy (NCBI): domain Eukaryota; kingdom Viridiplantae; phylum Streptophyta; class Magnoliopsida; order Ranunculales; family Menispermaceae; genus Tinospora; species Tinospora cordifolia. Next base: position 25,171 of record JAJIYU010002846.1, on the reverse strand, counting down.
ATGGAAGGAAGAATGCAGTGCTTTGCTGTGATGGACGAACAAGATGAGGAGACAATCTTAAATTTGGGTTTTCTGGTGCATTTATTGGTTGAACGATGAAGAAAAGAAAATTCTGTATGTGCTTGTTAGTTTAGGTTGAACCGACCAAAGAAGAAGCAGAGGGGCACAGATGCTATGGCGTTTCTGGGTGTTTGGAGTGAAGAACAGGGGCATTTGTGTAGAAGAACCAAAAAAAAAAAAGGAAACAAAAAAGGGATTTCTGGGTTGGTTGTTCGTGAAATGGAAGATGAGGAAGCAAGAAAACGTGATTTGGTTGGTCGAGCATCACAAACTGAAAAACAACACCCTAGTGCTCAAACTTGGATCCGTATTCGAACCCCTCTGTATTGGATTTTATGGGCACAAATTGAAAAGAGAAAAAGATGAAACAGCCACGGTGATGCATTTTTCTACACGGACGAAGGAGAAGCTGCTACACAGAGTGAGATAAGGAGAAAACCGGCCTGCTGGTTCGTCCGTGCACGAAGAAGAAGAAGAAGAAATTTGATGTGGCTGTCTGGTGAGGAGATTTTGAGTGATTTGAGTTGAGTTTTATGCTATTTGACTGTGATTTTGAAACCATGAAGGGAAGATGAATGCTAGTTGGTGTGTACGTGAGGAAGGATGAAGATCAGCACATGGGGCTGTTGAGCAACGAAAATAGAGGAAGAAGAACCGTGATGAAACAAGAACAGAATCTGAAATTGGATTGTTGCTGGTCGTGATTCAAGGAAGGGGAATTGTAGAAATTGGTGGATCAAAAACAGGGGAGAAGAAGATCAAACGTGGTTTGTACAAGAGAGAGGTGTAAATCATGACCAGGAGCTTGATTGATTGTGATTTTCTGGGTTTGAAACGTCAAAACAGATTGACACAGAAGACAAGCCTATACATCTGGTGCGTGCAGTTGCTGCTGCAATCTGAGCGAGAAGAAGGAGACCAAAGCTGCCATTGCTAGTGTTTGGGTGTGTGCAACCGCAGCAAGGGCTGAATGAACGAATGAATAAGTGAAACTGGTTGCTGCTAGTGTAAATCGTGAATAGAGAAGAAAGAAGATGGTGCGAACAGGGGAGCTACTGGTTTGGGCGTGAATGAAGAAGATGGTAGTTGCTAGTTGAGTGTGTTTTCGATTTTCAAATAGATTTTGTTAGCTTGGGTAAGGAAGAAATTGTTGTACAGCGTGGGCAACTAAGGAGATCAAACTAGCGGATGTTATTGCGTTCTGTTTCTGTGACGAAGACTACGAAGAACAATGTATAATTTTAAATACGAATCAGAAAGGTATAATATTTTAATTTTAAATTTAAATTTTATAAAATTTAAAAAAAAAAATTAGTTTAGATGCAAAAATTAAGAATTAGAAAATTTAAATCCTTCGTAGTAAAACTTACAGAAATCAAAGAGTTGTTCAACATTTTAGTAAAAATATTATTTTGATGCTTGTGAAGTTTATTAGATACCTAGAATATAAATATCAAAGCTTCAAAAATTCGAAGTTTCGAATATTAGAAAGTAAATTGTGACAATAAACAAAGTTCAAATAAAAAATAATAAAAATGTTGTATTCTAATAAAAATTACATTAATCAATTATTAAAATTAGTTTAAAATATTTACTTAATAATTTAAATTAAATAAATTTATGTTTAGATTATTTATTAAATAATTAACATGAGGATTAAATTAAGAGATTTAATAAACATTAAATTAATTAATCTTTTAAATTAGAATTGAAAAAAAATAGTTTTTTAACACATAAATAGTTTTATTTAATATTTGAAGTCCAAAGTATAATAACCCAAATTAGTTGAAAGCACGAAAAATAAACTTTTAAAAAAAATTTAAAATCTTTTATAAGAAAAGAATAAAATTTTAGGCTTTGAAACTAATAGTGTAATATTTAGAAGTTTTATTTTGTTCGTAATTAAATTAATTATGATATTAATAAAGTATTTAAATTTTGAAGATTCAGTTATTAGAAATCTAATTTATGAACAAGCTTACAAGTAAATTACTAAAGTTTTAAATTCAAATTAAAGAGATTCAAAGGACTACGAAACTATATTAATTAGAATATACAAAATTTTAGGAATTTAGAATAATCTTAAATTAGTGGAAACCAATATTTAGACTTCTTAATTAAAATAGAAATCACTTAAATTGAGAATAAAGTGTTAAGTGATAAATTTCAGGTTTGTACATTTTATAACATTGAGTTATCCAAAGGAAAGCAAGGAGCCTTGAAGATCGGCGAAATCAGGTGGGCGTGACTTCTTTACTCATATGTATTATATGGATTTAAAATTCAAAGCATTTGTTTGAATAGTTCTAGGTTATTAGAATTTTATTAGGAAATTGATTGAAATTGTTTGACTTATGTAAATGACGTGTGATGTATGATGAATAATTTAATCCATGCGTAATTAGTTCATGACATGATCTTGCATTTAAATTTACTCAATTATGGCATGTATGACTGGGAAAATATGTATCTAGATTCTATGGTTTATCCATGCACTTTATCATGTTAACTTGCAAGCATAGTTTGAATTATATTTTCTAGCATATTATGTGATGCTCGACGTGATTTAGATTGTTTGTAAAACAAAAGTAAGACGATGGTTTATTAAAAATCCACGTATCGGTGCAATTGTCGAGTCGCAAGGCGGATCGTAAGTATTCTCACCCGGAGCTGTCTGTGATAGCTCGAAGTCCTTGGGAAACGGTACGAGCTGCAGTAAGTACCTTCTCTTGGACTGTGATACTAAGATATGACTGATTTTAGATGGTACCAGTACCTGAGGCCTTTATGATTACGATTAGATTGGATCACAGGGAATACCGAGAGGCATTTTAACCCTCTTTCGGTCTTAGACTTCGACCAAAACTAACTAAATGCTTGGAATGCCTAATGTTTGAAAGTGCTTGTAATGTTTTGGATTGAGTCTGTATAATGCATGTGATGTGTAGGATCGATCCACTGGGCTTTTGAGCTCACTCCCGTTCTATTTTTCAGGAATAATTGAGCCTAGTACACAGCAGTCTACGTTAGAAGACTTACACTCAGATGGGACACCTCATTGGGGAGGTAATCCAAGATAGGTGGTATTGAAAGTGCTATTTTGTTTAATTTTTTGAAACGATCCTCATATATTTATTTGATTTTAAATTCAGTTGATTAGTTTTGAGAACAATTTTATATGTTTAACATTTCCATTTTAATACAGGTTTTTAAATATTTCCGCTGTGTTATTTATAAATCATATTGTGAAATTCGGTAAATGCATTGAGAACAATTTTATTTGATTTTAAATTCAGTTGATTAGTTTTGAGAACAATTTTATATGTTTAACATTTTTATTTTAATACAGGTTTTTAAATATTTCCGCTGTGTTATTTATAAATCGCATTGTGAAATTCGGTAAATGCATTGAGAAATTTTCTTGGTTTTTATTTGCACGAAACATTTATCTAGACATTGACTTGCAAACGATTCGTTATGAGTTTGCTCTTGAAGAAAAAGATTTTGATAGAATGAAAATTTTCAAGTAGCATCTCGATTTTCAATGGGCAACGTTCCACATGTGAACGGAGGTCCAGTTGAAAATTGGGGTGTTACAAAAAAACAATAGGCCTAATAATGAAATAAGAGTGGTGGGAAGGCACCACAGACCCAAAAATAGGGGCAAAATAAAGATGAATAAAAGAACAAGTGAGGAAGCAGGGAGTGTGCTATATGTGCAGGTAAAAGGGTTATGTAGTAAGAAACTGGCCGACTACACTCGCTCAGGCTCCTCAGCCACAAAACACTTAGGGAGAAGGTCAGTATGATCGTTCTCAAGGCAGAAAACAACAGCAGAATGCCAACTAGGGGCAAAATCAGAGCCATGGGCAAAACCAAGCCAGAATGTTTACTGTTGAGGCTCACGAAGATCAAGACCTATCCTAGAGACCCTAGTATAAAAAAATATATTAGGAAAACTTGATTAGCCCTTTATTTAAAATTGGTATATGTTAGCATTTATGAGTTTTAAGCTTTGATAAGGTTTTGTACCTATTCATTTCAATAAATGAAAATTATTCCCTTAAGAATCCTTATTATTACATTTTGAAGGTTCAAAATAGAAAGTCTAGGAAAAGAAAGTGTTAGTAATAACCCGAGGCTTGTCGTGTGGTCGAGTCCACGAAGACGGAGGTGGGGTATGACAAAAAAACTTTGACCTTCAAATAGATTGAGAATTTTAAGCTAGGTATGACCCTAAAATGAAAAATGAGTCTATCTCTACAAAATGTCTTGCCCACCAAATCTTTTGCAATCAGATCAGGGGTGAACAAAGGCAAGACGAATGGCTCACAAACCTAATAGAGGAAATTGAATAAGATAAGCATACTGACTTTAAGTTAAATGATGAGGATACCCTAAGACTTAGGGAAAAACACTGTATGGGCAATTGCAGATCTTCTCACTAAAGTGGCTAATTTTTTCTAACCAGATCCAGATAAAGTTAGTAAGTCTGGGATAGTTATTCGGACACTAAAGGCTATGTTGAGCTCTTGTGTCTTAGACATTAAAGAAAATGGGAGAAAGTACAAAATTGACCCCTCTCGCATCATCCACTAGGAGGAAGTGAATATTCAAGGTGATGCTACTTACAAGGTAGCACCAGTTAGAATCCTCAACCATAAAGTACGTAGTCTATGAATGAAGGATATCCCGTTAGTGAAGGTATTGTGAAAACATCACAGGGTAGAAGAAGCTACATGGGAACTCGAAAGCGAGATGAAGATCAAGTATCCACATCTATTCACTAAAAGATCCTTAGTTATGTACAAATTTTGAGGACAAAATTTTTCTAAGGAGGGTAGGTTGTAATACCCTTCAAACTTTGAACTAAATGAAATGAGATCCAATGTCTATTCAATGAAATTTGGGTGCAAAATGAAACCGGGCTCATTTTGGGGCTAAATTTGACAAGTTTCCAAAAGTCTCATTTGGTGACCATAGGAACCCAAAACAACCTAAAACAAAGTAAGGTAACATGAACCAACTAATTGAATAACATATCCAAAAATTAGAACAATTGGTCGAGATTAGGGTTTTTATTTGTCAAACGTCCTTCAGGGTGTCCAAATTAGAAAGAATTGGCATTTAGGGTACTTTAGGGAATCGAAATGACCCAAAACGAAACGGAATGACATGAACTAACAAAATGAATGACATATCCAAAAATCAGGACAATTGGCTAAGATTTGAATTTTTATTTACCTAGTAACCTCAGTGGATCTTAAATAAGAAACGTTTTTGAGGAAAAATCTTCTTGGGCAAAACCATACCTTAAAATTTGCATTAGGTTCATGTCATCCCATAATTATAGGTTATAAATCACAATTCTTTGTAAATAAGGAGATATTAATTTTTATTTGATTTTTGTGAACCCATAAAGTCATGGCCACCCCAAGCATGTGCAAGTTACATGGGTGGAACACCATGATCATGTGTATACTCACCCTACTCTAAGCTCCATGAGACGTATCCTTTATTTGAGTTCATGTAGAATGATCCCATGTGCCATGAAAATGATCAAGTATGCCACCCTTATGAGACGTCCCACTTAGTAATATGAAACCATGAATGAATGATTCCATGTGCACCATGATGTGATCATATACACCATTCTCTACACACCAAAAACATCCTTAATAATCCAAATTAGAAGTTTTTAATTCAAGAATAGAAGTTGCTGAAAAATATTTCTAAACACCCAAGGAATAAGATTAGAAGTTTCTAATCTAAGAATAAAAGTTGCTAAAAAATGTTTCTAAATACCTTAAGAACAATATTAGAAGTTTCTAATTCAAAATAGAAGATTGTCAAATCTTGTTGATTTGGTGTGTATAAGAAAAGGAACCAATTATCAAAACTATTGGAAAGTTGTCTTGCTCAAAATATCACTCCTAGATTAACTTCCAAACAAAGAATAGTAAGTATTCTAAATCCTTTTTGTGTTCGCATATAAATAGGAAATCAGATAAAAATTAATATATCCTTATTTACAAAGAATTGTGATTTATAACCTAAGTTTTGGAATTACATGAACCTAATGAAAATTTTAAGGTATGGTTTGGCCTAAGATGATTTTCCCTCAAAAACTTTCCTTATTTAAGACCCACTGAGGTCACTAGGCAAATAAAAATCTAAATCTTGGCCAATTGTCCTGATTTTTGGATATGTCATTCATTTTATTAGTTCATGTCATTCTGTTTCATTTCAAGTCATTTTGATTCCCCTAAGTACCCTAAATGCTAATTCTTTCTAATTTGGACCCCCCTGAAGGACGTTTGACAAATAAAAACCCTAATCTTGACTAATTGTTCTAATTTTGGGATATGTTGTTCAATTAATTGGTTCATGTGGCCTTACTTTGTTTCAAATTATTTTAGGTCCCTAAGGGTCACCAAATGAAACTTTTGGAAACGTGCCAAATTTAGCTCCGAAATGAGCCTGGTTTCATTTAGCACCCAAATTTTACAGAATAGACATTGGATTTCATTTCATTAAGTTCAGAGTTTGTAGGGTATTACAACACTAATTCAATTCAAAATTCAAAACAATTCAAAGTGAAACACTAATTTGAGTTTCTAATTCTAGTCAAACAGTCACTGATTGACTTTCTAATTCTAGCCCAAAGTACCTAAAGCCTAGGCTCTGATACCATTTTTGTAACACCCCAACCCCCAAGAGACAGGTTTAAGTTCAACCGCAAGGTAGGTTGGGTCTTATATTACATTTACAAGTATACAACTTGCATCACTTTCTATTATCTTAAGTCTTATTTTTTTCAATGAGCACACAATTCAAATAATTTAATTTTAATTTATAAGACTATTATAAGAGAGATAAAAGAAAAACTTCAATCTTTATGTATTAAATAAAATAAAATGATACATGCTTGAAATTCATATAATCAAAAGAAACAGTACATAAATCTAAAATTCAAAAGTAAAATTCAACGAAAGTCTTCATTCAAAATTTAGAACACATGCCCTTACAATATGAACTTTTTTTTTAAAGTGGACTTTCAAAAATCCATAGTCTTTATGTAATTCAATTTCCTGAAAAATAGAAAGAATGGGTGAGTACATAGCTCAGTAGATCATTCACTAAACAACTAAGTTACTAATTCAAATCAAAAGTACATCCAATTTCAATTACTTACAAGCATTAAGCGTTTCAAACAGTATCTTGTTAGAGTTGTATATTTGACCAAAAGGGGTTTTAAACCCTTGATGTTTTTCATTAAAATACTCCTATTCTAGGATAGAATGACAATTCATCTTGTCATACTCCATTGGAAATAAGGATTACATGTCTACATTCCAAGTATTTTAAAACACATCCATACTTAATGATATTACTCATATACACTAAGTATATGCAAAGAACACCATAGCATCACTTAGACTACTATGATGGTACGTTGTTCTTATCTTCACTTTCTCATATTTATATTCAAATAAATATGAAAAAAGATCATAATAATTAATATTAGTATTTAAATAATTAAGAAAACATGGGAAACACGAATAACATGTTAGAAAACTCAAAAGTAAGCCTAAGTATGGTTTCTAAGCATGTTATGCTATCGTGCATGAATTAAAAATATAAAAACATGCTAGTTGAAATTAAAACGTGATCAAACATGCTTCAAACTGAAACTTATACATGCTGAAGTTTAAAAAATAACATGAAAAAAGAACTGAAAATAGGAATGCACTAAAAGCTTGAAGTAGCAAAATAGGAGTTCTAGAAATCCCCTCCATCTTGTGATGTTTTCTTCTAAAAATTTCAGCAAGGGTTCCCAATGTCCAAGCACTTCCAAATGCCAACAAAATCACTCAAAACAACTCACTATAAGACTGACATAAGAATTTCTCGCACAAGAAAGAAAAAAGAGTAAGAAGAGGTGCCAAGAAGAGGGCAAGAACAAGCAAAGAAGAAAGTATCAACTCTTTACTTTGGGATGAGAAGAATGAGAGCATGAAGGGGTTCATATAAAGTTTCATGAGCACTAGAGGATGGTTTGGGCATGTTCACACTAGGAAACCTTTCTATTCCTCTATGGGGACGTTTTGGAATGCATAGATTGAGTGTGTACACGATTTAGAATGTGGGCTGATTTGGTTTCCTATTCCTAGTGTGAACACAAGATATAAAATTTATTTGGTTTCTTATTTATATGTGAACACAAAAAAGATTTAGAATTCTTACTATTCTTTGTTTGGAAGTTAATCTAGGTGTGATATTGTAAGCAAGGCAACTTTCCAATATGTTTCGGTAATTGATTCCTTTTCTTGTGCACACCAAATCAACAAGATTTGATAATCTTCTATTTTGAATTAGAAACTTCTAGTCGTGTTCCTAAGGTGTTTAGAAACATTTTTCAGCAACTTCTATTCTAGGATTAGAAACTTCTAATCTTGTTCCTTAAATGTTTAGAAACATTTTTTAGCAACTTCTATTCTTGAATTAGAAACTTCTAATTTGGATTATTTGGGATGTTTTTGGTGTGTAGAGCATGGTGTATATGATCACATTATTGTGCACAAGGAATCATTCATTAATGGTTTCTTAATACTAAGTAGGACATCTCATAGGTGTGGCATACCTGATCATTTTCATGCTACATGGGATCATTCTACATGAACTCAAATAAAGAAAACGTCCCATGGAGCTTAGGGTAGGGTGAGGATACACATAATCATGGTGTTCCACCCATGTGACTTGCACATCCTTGGGGTGGCCATGACTTCATGGGTTCACAAAAATCAAATAAAAATTAATATCTCTTTATTTACAAGGAATGTTGATTTATAACCTATAGTTTTGGCATCACATGAGCTTAATGCACATTTTAAGGTATGGTCTGGCCAAAGGTGATTTTTCCTCAAAAACTTTTATTATTTAAGACCACTGAGGTCACTAGGCAAATGAAAATCCAAACCTTAGTCAATTGTCCTAATTTTTGGATATATCATTCATTTTGTTAGTTCATGTCATTCCGTTTTGTTTTGGATTATTTCGATCCCCCAAGGTACCCTAAATGTCAATTCTTTCCTAATTTGGACCCCCTAAAGGGTGTTTGGCAAATGAAAATTCTAACCTTAACCAATTGTTCTAATTTTTGGACATGGTGTCCCATTAGCTGGTTCATGTCACCTTACTTCATTTCAAGTTGTTTTGGGCCCCTAAAGGTTACTAAATGAGAGTTTTAAAACCTACTAAATTTAGCCTTAAAATGAGTCCGATTTCATTTTGTACTCAAATTTTATTGAATGGATCTTGAATTTAATTTAATTAAATATAAATTTTTTAGGGTATTACAAGAAATTCTAAGCTTTCATCCATACCTTGGAGTTCGAACGTCACATCTTATCTTTGCCTGGCGACATAGACTTTCGCCTAAAAATTTCATTACACCCATACAATTTCACAAATTCTCCATAACTAAGGCTTCCTAAGCCCCTCTACACTTAACGTCCCATACCAGCTAAGCTAAAGGAAACAAGTTCTTTCAAAGTTACCAACTATTCACCAAACATGGTCTGTCAATCTCCAAGTCCAGGATTCCTCCATACCTTTGGGTTCATACGTGTCCCATACCACGCAGAAACCAAAGACGCAGGATCCTCTCGATCTTGTGTCTTGACCAAACAACTGTTTTGTTATCACTTGTTTTCAGTCTCTAACCTATGCCCTAAAATCTTTCATTCATAATCTGATGGGTCATCTAAACAACACCCTAGTCCTTACCTAAGGTCTTCTCCTAGACCTAAATGTCCAACATCTTTATTGCACAGTTCCTCCATCAGAATGATAGTCCATAGTCTAAACCTTAGACTCTAGCCTAGTGCTCCATAGCACAGGCTCCAACATTTGTTTAGTATGTCTACAAACCAAGCTCTAATGCGACCTTTGGTGTCAGACTCAACAGTCTTTCCTTTTGGGCTACTAGACAAGCCTTGGACTCCTCATCTAAGTCAACTCTATTTAAGTCTAGACATTTTGCCCAATAATTCTACTAACTAGGCTCTAATGCCACCCTTAGGTGTCAATCTAACATTCTTTCCTAGCAGGCTAAAGCCTAAGCTCCAATACCAACTTTGGTATCAAATTATTCATTCAACTTTAGCCTAACAACTACTGCCTCGGATCTAATACCAACTTTGGCATCAAAATAGTTTATTTTACCTAATAACTTATCGACTAAGCTCTAATACCAACTTTATAACACCCCAGCCTCGGAATTTGGTCACATTCACCACAATAGTTACACTTTTCTCTCAACTTGAGACATGATCATATCATAATGGGCAACCACTCCTGCCTTACACGCGTTTACTCCCGCTTGCACCTTCTGGGAACCGGGATATTATTGTTTCTCATATCATGTCCTGGTGAATTTGTACTAGATCCCATCCCATCCTATATCAAAGTCACAATACATTAGTTCATCTCATGAATAATAAAAGCATAGGGATGACAAGTTAAATGAAATGAATCATCTTAACCTCAATAATAGTCAAATACTGGCCCTTGTGGCCGAGGTTCATATAAATAACAAATACTTGGACCAACGGCCAACTCCAACAATTAAATCGACAAATAAAGTAAAGTAGAACCCATTGCCCTAAAATTGACAAATAAAAAATAGAGTTCCAATCCTACACAACCTCATAAATGAGGCATACCATTACTACAAAAATATGTCTTCCTCGCTTGATGGTTCAAGTGCCTTCAATGATTACCTAAAAAGGAATTAGTAGGCTGAGCTCAAGAGCCCAATAAATCATACATCAAACATCTTGAGCATTATAATAGTCAAAACATAAAATATGCAAGCATTTATCAAGCATTAGGCATTTTATACAGTTTAATTGTTCAGGTTGATGTCAATACTAAAAGGACTTTCCTCGGTATTCCCCATTAGGTTTCGAATATTAGAAGTAATGCCCCACAGTTAATTATCTATTTGAAACCTGATCACATGAGTAAAGTCTCAACTTGACTATTAGTCCAGGGAGTCAAGGCTCAACTTGACTCTCAGTCTCATTTCACGACTGCCACAATAGTATCAAGACCTGCCTTGGGTTGGAAATATCTACAATGATGCTAAACTACGACCATAGTATCTGCATCACCGTACTGCAATGTGGTTAACTCTCTTAATCATCTTTAGTTAGTGACCATAGGCATGTTCACAATATCAATATCTAGATACAAATAAACAATGGATCTAAATCAATACTACATCATGTTTAGGGTCACACAAGTTATGCTATTCCTCACATCGTATACATGGTAAATGTTCCAAATAGTATTAACATCCATGGATCATACAACATGTTATCAACATTATAAAAGACAATTAATCATTCACATGTGTACACACATACCTAGCATGCTTCTAAATAATCAATAAAGATAAACATTCAATCGTGTTTCATATTCAAACCAAAATAATACTAAAAGAGTTTAGGGTATTCATTTTCACTTGTTTCTTTGTTCAGTCCTTCTAAAACTTCACTTTATTATTCCAATCTTCTCGTGTCCTCAACCTGCAGTGATTTAATATCATGATTCTTAGAAATTGAAGCAGTTATAGTATTTTTAAGCCATAATACAATGATTCTCAAGTCTATATGGTACATGGTCTATAAGAAGGCCATAAAAAGCATATGTTGGTCTATTCTTCTCTTGTGTACTGTAATAGTATAGGGAAATGCCATTGTAATCCAGCTCTATGCCTGAAAATCAAAAAACATGACTTCCATCACGTTAATGCAGTAGGCTCGAGCACTACCATGGTAATTCGTGAGAAATTTCACTTGCACAGTGCACTACCACGATCATTACCATGGTAGTCATACGATTTGTAGAAAACTGCACTCCGTTCGTGTAACACCCCAACCCCCGAGACTTTTAATTAAACTTAACCACAATGTGGGCTGAACCAATGTTATTTTATAAGTACACAACTTGACATTCTATTTCAATTATCTTATGCCTTAACGCAATTCAAGAGGACTTTACTCAATTTTAGGAATCAAATCAAATAAGACAATTATACAAGAGATAAAAGATATTCATAAACATTGTTAATTTAAATAAAGTGAAGTACATAACTCAATCTTAAAATAAAACTAATTACAGTGGAATATTCTAAACTTAGGTCACATGCCCTTACATTCAAAAATAGAACTTTCCAAAACTAGGCATTCTAAATCTCAAGCATGCTTCATCATGTGTTCAATTTCCTTAAAAATAAGAGGGGAAGGAGTGAGCACATAGCCCAGTGGATCTTTTTCAAACAACCAAATTATTAATTTAGATTAACACATTCAAATTCAAGCACTTGTAAATTTGACTGAAAAAAGCCCTTAATGTTTTTTTATCAAAATACCTCCCTTGAGTGAAAAGGCATTCCTTATGCCAAGTTTCATTGGACTTAGGGACTAACCCATATTTCAAGTATTTTGGGAAATCACTCATATGAACTAATCATATGTAAAGAATACCCACAGTAACCCTCATGTTCATTGTGACAATACGTGATTCTTAATCTCAACATCTTTCATTAAATTGCTTTATCATGAATCATAATAAAATAATTTTAGCATGTTTAACACATAAACATTTAAAGTATGAAAACAAACACATAGTATGCATCATACTTTAAAATAAACCTAAACATACATAATTAAAGCATAGGATGGTTTCATAATCAACTAACATGAAATACATGCAAATTTGAAATTTAAATAATGTTCTTCAAACCTAAATATACATACTAAACTAAAATCAAGCATATATGAACATGGTATTAAACTAAACAAGTAAAATAAAGGTTTGAGAAGTCACTTCCACATTAGTTGAACAAATCAGTTGAAAAATATCCGACAGCACTTCGTTACATCAACTCTAACTATTACAAAACTTCTACAGTACTATGTTACTTCTATTACAATTGTTGTTTAGAACAGCCCCAAAGAGAGAAAGAATGCCAAGAGGGAGGCAAAAGGGGGAGAAAGAGCAAGAAGTATGTATCAGTTCTTGCTGGAATGAAAAGATTATGAGCATAAGGCCCCTTTATATAGAGTTTGGAGGAGTAATTAGTAACTTTAGGTGGCAAGCCCACAGGCAACCTTCCAATTTCTTGTGCGCCCGAATTAGGAAATTTGCATGTTTTAAATCTCAGTGCTTAATTATTTTATGTATGTACATATATATTAGCAATCGGACCAAATCACTATATATTGACGCAATCACTTTATACACAAATCATTTATATGCAATTCACTTTATATATAAAAAATTTGGCAACCCCACGCGATTTTTTTCTTTCCATATAAACATATTTCCTCCTCTTATTTTATTTCTACTATATATATATATATATATATATATATATATATATATATATATATATATATCCCCATTTTTCTATATTTCCTCATTTTTATATTTCTATGTTCCTCGATTGTCATGTTTCTATCTTAATATTTATATATATTTTTTTATATTCTTCAATTAATCTACAAATTAAAATTTCTCCCAGATTAAATATTTTTCTAATCTTTGTGATTTCATAATAAAATGTGAAATATCACACTTATTATTATATATGTATATACTTTAAAATTTAATGTTTTATCTTGTTTAGCCTTCATATAATATTTGATTTCAGTATATTGCACTAATCACTTAATATATATATATATATATATATGTATGTATATGGACAACCCATATATGTAAGCACTATTATTGTAAGTTTGCTTTGATTTTCATTTCATTGTATTGTTCAGATATTATTTTGCAATTTGGGCGCTAAGTGTTAGTGTATAATATATAATGGCAAGGGTGAAGATACCACGATTTAAAATGGTCGACTATCCAATTTTTGGAGGTCAAGTTTGTGCAAATTGACGATGGCAACATGGTGTAATTAAGTGGAACACCAAGGTCTAAAATGAGGGAGAAAAAGACAAGATTATTCAATGCATAATATATATATATATATATGGTTATAAATATAATATTATATAATATGTGTATATGGTATATGTAATTAAATTCATTTAATAGTAGCAAAGATGTGTAATATATGTAATAAATTAAATATTCTATATAGCAAAGTTGATATTACATAAATATGTGTAAATGATGTGCATTTGGTATCAAAAGTGGTGTGTGTGTCTACGCATGCATATATATATATATATATATTTCTATGTCTTATTTATTTTTAGATACCAAAATTTCTTAATTTATATTATTTTTTTATACTTTGGACTATCAACAATTTATCTCTAAAAATGTTATAAATTTTTTTAAAGTCGAATTACTTTATTTAATTTTGTTCATCGAATTTCGTATAAATCTTTGGGGTATTACAGTTCGTGCATTCCTCATTTCCTCTCATGCATGGGACTTCAATGCATTGCATTGTAGAGCTAAAAATACAAGTTATACTAGGCAAAAAGATATTATATGTAACATTTCAGCCTCGAATCTTGTCACAATCGCCAATGACTGGGCGTCTTCGTCTCTCATCTCGAGACCTAATCAAGTTAAACATGTGGTCACTCCCACTTTCAATATTCTGGAACTAGGGCATTACTTTTACTCTTCCTCATACACGATCCCAAAGATAACATATATGTGTTAGAAAGCGAAAACATAACGGTTAATAATATGCATGATCAAAACATAGGGATGATGTGATAGCTAACCAACTTGATGAATTAGTCTCATTAATAATAAAAAACTTGCCCCATGGCCTAGTTCAATAAATGAATCTACCAAATATAAATCAAATGTGGTCACATGCCCTATAAATTGAAATGGTAAAAAGATTCTTACTCCTATACCTTAATTCCTAAAAGATATACTTAAACTACAAAATTGTCCCTTCATTTGTTAGCACAAGTGTCTTCGGTGATTACCTAAAAAATACATTAGTGGGGTGAGCTCAAGAGCCTAGTGGATCATGTACAATGCATCTCAAACATTATTAAAGTCAGGGACATAAAACATGTAAACACTTATAAATCATTAGGCGTTTAAAACATTTCATTTGTTTAGGTTGATTTTAAAACCAAAAGGAATCTCCTTGGTATTTTTCTGCGTCCGAACTCTTGGAAGTAATGCCTCACAGGTCAATTTTCTCGTCATGACACAACCTTAGGAGTGAGGTTTTACTCGATCCTCAGGCCCTTCTCAACTAATGTCATAGTAGCATGGACACCTGCCTAAGGTGGGGAAATACCCACGATGATACCAGACTACTGCCACAGTATCTGTATCACTGCCTCAGTAAGTGGTTAGAATCTTAATTATTTTTATTTAGTAAATACTAGCATGCTCCATGTATCTCATTATCACAGTACATGTATTCACTAAATATGTTGATAAATTATCATATCAGGTCATATAGATCATGTTATCTAGCAAATAGCATAGATGATATATTCTTAGAATAGAGTTTAATGATAGACATAGTTAGCACGCTATCACAATATCATAGGTACACAAACATACAGCAAGAATATGTCATTGTCAGCATGCTTCTAAGTTCATAAAGTAATCACACAGTTATGTTTTACATTCAAGACTGAAACAATGTTAAAGAGAGTATACGATCATTTCCACCTATTACTTCGCTCCTTATGTTCCAATCCTAGCCTCGACGGTTTAGAATCCTTGACCTTGTAGTTTAGTATATGATCCTCATCAATATAAGCATTCACATTGTTTTTTAATTCATAGAAAAATTATTCAGCAGTCCATATGTTATATGATAAATAAATAGGCGTGTGCATGAGACTTGAAAACAAGGTTTGGGACGTACTACCGCAGTAGCCTGAGCGTCATCGCGATAGTCCCATGGCCTTTTAATCATAGTACTGCAATATAGGGAGGGTACCATGGTGTTCAAGGTTTTGTGCACAAAAGGTCTGAAAAAACAAAATGTTCATCGTGTTACCGTGGTACTCCTAACGTTGTCGCGATGTTGTTCTCACTTGTACAATGTGTTACTGCGTTCAATACCGCGTTCTAGAAATCACACTTTGTTCGTGCATTTCTCGTTTCTCTCGTATGTGGAGCCTTATTTTATCATATTACCAGTCTAAAACATGTAATATATAGGGTAAAACGACGTTAGACCTTGCCATTACCCATTCCTCTTCTGTTTGCTTCCAAAAAAGCATTTTGCGGGTGGCTTTGGGTTTTGTCACGTCACAGAGATTGAACTGGTGTGTTAGAAGTCATCTCCGTTGACTCTACTTGTAATAGAACATATAGAAAAATGGCTAGGATGAAGAATGAGAGTTAAGTAACAGAAGATTGCAGCAGCAGTAAGGAAGAAGAAGGGAGAACAGAAAGAGAAGAAGAGAAGAAAAGCAGAGAATATTTCTGTTTCTGTATTTGTTTTTATTCTGTTTTCTATATTTCATATATGCACTGTGAGCTTTATTTTATACAGTGAGTTATGTACACATGTAGAATAACAATTGGTGTGTCCTAGTCTTGTATATGTGGCATTTTACTATTTGATGAGGCCAATAACAGAATTTGCAGTTGCAGCTGAAGAAGTAGAGTGTGGAGCAGCAACAACATGCATATCAGTGACAGATTTTGCAGCAATAGCATGCGTAGCAGTAACAGAATGTGCAGCTGGAGCTTGAGTATTGGGTGACTTGATAACTGTCTCTAATTTCTCTTCAACAGCCCCCCGCAAGCGAAGTGGCATGGGAGTGACAGTGAGCTTGCTACTTAATTGAAGAAAATAAGATGATGGTAATGCTTTGGTGAGAGCATCAGCAATTTGGTCCGAGGAAGGAACATGACGAACGAGCAAAGAGCCATGAGCAACACGTTCACGAATGAAGTGAATGTCAAGTTCAACATGTTTCGTGCGAGAGTGCATGACAGGATTGCTTGCAAGATGAAGAGCACTGATGTTGTCACAAAGGATGACAGGAGGGAAAGATGGAGCATGGTGAAGTTGACGCAAGAGAGATTCGATGCAAATCAATTTTGCAGCGCCATTGGCAAGACCCCCGTATTCAGATTTAGCACTAGAACGAGAGACTACTCGTTGTTTTGCCGAAGACCAAGATATAAGGTTAGGTCCAAGGAAGGATTAGTAGCCACTCGTGCTTCGTCGATCATCTGGGCAACTAGCCCAATCAGCATCTGTGTAGCATGTGAGGGTAAGATCAGTTTGTCTGGAGAGGGAAAGACCAAAGGAGAGTGTGCCTTGAAGATAGCGAAGAATCCTTTTGACAGCACACCAATGGAATGTAGTTGGGGCATGCATGAATTAACAGACTTTGTTGACAGCAAAACTGATATCAGGTCGGGTAATTGTATAGTACTGAAGAGCGCCAACAATGCAGCGATAAGACGAAGGATCAGATAATAGCTCACCAGCATATAAGGAAAGAGGAGAATTAGATGCCATAGGAGTGGACCATGGCTTGCAGTCAGCCATATGAGCTCGTTGAAGAAGTTCTCGCACATAGCCCGACTAATTAAGATGAAGAGTGTCATCTGTGCGAATAACAGAGATGCCTAGAAAATAGGATAGGCTACCAAGGTCCTTGAGGGCAAAACGAGAATGCAAAGAGGCCTGTAATGAGTAAGGAGCTTGAACCGGTGACAATTATGTCATCCACGTAGACAAGAAGAATCAGTATGGATGATTGTCGAGTATAGATGAACATAGATGGATCAGCTTGCGACATATGAAAACCATAATCCAAGAGAAAAGAGCTTAACATGGTGTACCATGCCCGAGGAGATTGCTTCAGCCCATAGATAGCCTTGTGAAGTTTACAAACAACAAGAGGATTGGCTGAAACGGCAAATCCCGGAGGTTGGCACATGTAAACTTCTTCAACAAGGTCACCATTAAGAAAAGCATTTTGAACATCCAACTGCTTGAGAGGTCAATCATAAAATAGAGCAAGGGTTAGAATGATCCGAATGGTGGGTGGTTTGACAACGAGACTGAAGGTTTCAAAATAATCCAAGCCATATATCTGATTAAAGCCTTTGGCCACAAGCTGAGCTTTGTGGCATTGAAGAGACCCATCAGAGTTGTATTTATGCCAAAAAAACCCACTTGCAGCCAACAAGAGGTTTCCCATCGGGAAGAGGAACAAGGGACCATGTCGAGTTGGTGTGCATATCTTTAAGTTCATCTAGCATGGCAGCTATCCATTCTTGAGAGGCAAGAGCTTGCTTAATGGTATGTGGTTCAGGTAATACTGTAAAGAAGGCTTTGGGCTTGAAGATACCAGCCTTGGAACGGGTGGTCATTGGGTGAGTATTCAAGGTAGCAGCTGGAGTTGAAGAAGGGATAGGTGGAGATGAGGAGGGAGCTGTGGTGCAAGGTGAAGGAGCAGAAACAGAATGAGAAGGAGTGGAAGTAGCAGAGGGCTGAAGGGAAGGTATGGCAGGCAAATCTGGAACAGAATTATAAGCTGAAACTGAAGATGACACAGACTGCGAAGGAGGAAAATCAGAAGTTGCAGCAGTGGATAAAACAGGCCGTGGAATGGAGGGGAGTGGTGTCTAAGCTGGAGAGGAGGAATGACAGGGAAATACTGATTCATGAAATATAACATGCCTTGAGATGTAGAAGCGACCTGAGTCTAAATTTAGACATAAATAACCCTTATGAGAAGTATTGTATCCAACGAACATACAAAGTGAAGACCGGTGCTCCAGCTTATATTTGACATATGGGCGAAGATATGGGTAACAAGCACAGCCAAATACTCGGAGGTGATCATAACATGGCTGCTTGCCATATAGTGTTTCATAAGGAGAGATATTAGATAGAACGGGTGTGGGCAAACGGTTAGTGAGGTGCACACTAGTGAGAAACGCATATGACCAAAATGAAAGAGGAGCTGAACAGTGAGCCATGAGAGTAAGGGCCATTTCAACAACATGTCGATTTTTAAGTTCAACCCGGCCATTTTGTTGGGGAGTGTATAGACATGAAATACGATGTAGGATTCCATGGGAGGCAAGAACAGGAGCAAGGGATTGAAATTCACCTCCCCAATCACTTTGTAATTGTTGAATGCTACAATTAAATTGAGAAGATACCATTGCTTGAAATTGCAAAAAATATTTAAGAGCTTCATTATTGGTACGAATTAAATAACACCATGTAAAATGTGAGTAATCATCAACAAAGAGTAGAAAATAACAAGCACTAGTAATGGAAGTTACAGGGGCTGGACCCCAAATGTCTATGTGCACAAGTTCAAAGGGTCATACTGCTCTTGACATTGAAACAAAAAATGAAAGTTTACAGCTCTTGGCAAGACGACATGAGTGACAAGGAGACATACTAGAAAAGGGAAATAAACTACAAGAACGGGAGACATTGTTTATAACAGAAACAGATGGGTGACCCAAACGTAGATGCCAAACCTGAGACGGAACGGAGCAAGAAAAGACAGCAGGGGAAGAAACTCGCGATGCAGGAATGGGTGAAAGTTTGTAGAGACCTTGCTCAAGAGAGCCCTGAAGAAGAACTTGCTTCGTTAATAGATCCTTCACAAGAAAATGATCAGAATGAAATTCAACAAATATAGAATTATCGGAACATAACGTAGAAACACTAATAAGACGTTTAGATATTGAAGGAGAATGTAAGACATTGCGATGGAGAAGAGAACGAAATGCAGTAGGAAATGACACAGTACCAACGTTTGCAATAGGGATGGTAGCTCCATTGCCCACCATGATCTGATCGGATCTTGTAAATGGAGCGGACTGTTGCAGACTATTGAAATCAGGTGTAAGATGACGCGAAGCACCTGAATCCATATACCAACGTGGATCAGTAACAGAGGCAGAGATAGCAGGAGCAGAAAGTAGAGCAGTAGGAGTAGCCTGAGACGATGGAGCCCGTGGTTGAGAGTGAGAGACTGGATTACATTGGCCTTGATAAGTTGGATTCATACAATGGTAGCAAATGAGAACAGAATGACCAATTTTCCCACATATCTGGCATCTTGGTTTGCCTTTAGGTGATCGCCAAGTTGTAGGGGAATGAGGGGTTGGAGGATGCCCAAGGATGCTTGAAGAAGTGCCATATGAGGGAACCAAGTTAGTTGGGCGAGAGGTCACAGCGTGTGAGGGAGAGGGGAAGTGAGTGAATGATGGCATCCTCAATCCAGTAGTAGCAGTGAAATGCGCTTGAGGAACATTAAGTTTATCGATAGAGTTTTGCCTTTGCAAACGTCGATCATAGCTTAGCAACTGACTGGGAGCCTCTTCAATTGTTGGTAATGTGGATCAAGATTGTAAGGATGTGACTAGAGAGTTATATTTAGGGCCAAGGCCCTGATAGAAATAAATGAGTTGATCCCTTACAGTAACAACCTCTCCAATCGAAAAGAGTTGATCAATAACAGATTTCAGACGAAGGAGATATTCATCTGTTGAAATGCCATCCTTCCGGATTGACTGAAGTTCCATTCGCAGTTCAAGCAGGCGAGATTGTGATGCTGCTTCATATGTTCGAACCAAAGCATTCCAGATCTCAGATGTAGTAGAGAATGCAACAATCTGAGTAAGCATTGAATCTGACAGTGAGCCATAGATCCAACTCATTACTAACCTGTTATAACGTTGCCAAATAGTATATTGAGGGTTGGGATCCAATTGATGAGCATCAACAAACCGAGGAGGTGCTGGTTTTAAGTGATCAAGATAGTCTTCCAGTCCATTTGCGATAACTACATTGAGAATCTGATTCTTCCATAGGAGATAGTTACTTCAGTCTAGTTTTATAGTCAAGGGTTGGCTCAGAGATGGCAGCTTGGGCATTAAGTTGCTGATAGCAATGGTTGAGGATGATGCAGGAGTAGCTGGAGCCTGATCCGGGTTAGTCATTTGGTTTGAAGGGAGTCCTTCTTGTGGCTCTGATACCATATAGAAAAATGGCTAGGATGAAGAATGAGAGTTAAGTAACAGAAGATTGCAGCAGCAGTAAGGAAGAAGAAGGGAGAACAGAAAGAGAAGAAGAGAAGAAGAACAGAGAATATTTTTGTTTCTGTATTTCTTTTTGTTCTGCTTTCTATATTTCATATATGCACCGTGAGCTTTATTTTATACAGTGAGTTATGTACACATGTAGAATAGCAATTGGTGTGTCCTAGTCTTGTATATGTGGCATTTTACTATTTGATGAGGCCAATAACAGAATTTGCAGTTGTAGCTGGAAAAGCAATGTGGAGCAGCAACAACATGCATATCAGTGACAGATTTTGCAGCAACAGCATGCGTAGCAGTAACAGAATGTGCAGCTGGAGCTTGAGTATTGGGTGACTTGATAACTGTCTCTGATTTTTCTTCAACAGAACGTAACACAGAACTTGTAGAGTTGTTCAAGAGTTATTTCTTACCTCTTAACAAGTTCTGGCATAAATCTAAGGTTCTAGATCTAGATTTCCACATTCTCTCTATGTAGTTCTCCTTCTGTTGGCATTTGTATCTAGTGACAGGGGTGTAAGAATGGATTAAAACAGATCTAGAATGCCTATGTAAGAGAGACAGTTTAAGGATACTTACAACATGATTACGGGGTCTTCTCAATGTCTCGTGGCATGTTCTCAATGCAATTCTTCTCTATTTCTACTGTGAGACTATTAGAAGAAGAACGAATGATTGGATTCAACCTAGAACATGTGAGAGAGAGGAGATTGTTGTAGGAGGTGGCTAGGCTTTTCTTTTTGAGTAGAGGAGGGCGGCTATAGAAAGAACTTGTGTGATTAGGGTTCCCTGTGCACATCACTATATGGATCACTCAGTACCTCAGCACTCCAGACATTCCATTTTTTTTATTTTTCAATCATAGTACCGTGGTATTTGGTCCCAATACCGCATTCTGAGTTTTCTAAACATAGTACCACGATACTTGAATTTAGTACCACGGTAGTCTCGCACGAAGCTTGACTCTTTCAAGCACGATGCACTACCATGGTACTAGAATTGGCTATTGAGATGGTCGTGCAAGTTTTGGCACTTCACCCCTTTTTAGAGAACTCCTATGTTTTTAGGGTATTAGATTATACCTCACTGCTATACGTTGCCCCCTTCGTTCGCTTTTCTGTATGCCCCAAAGGGATTCTTTGAATGCCTTAGGTTTTTGTTATATGAAACAGGATGTGTGCATTCTTATCTAATGCAAAAATAATGATAAAAACATGGATTCTCAGTGAAAACTAGCGTGTTACTTGTGCATAGTCGTTCATGGAGGTGTCACAACCCAAACTTCTCATTGTTAATGCTTGTAACCAATGACAGGAGTGTGGAGTGGATTAGAACCCATCTATATTGCCTAAGGAAGGAGGAGAAAATCATTCGATGGCGGCTATTTTTGGTTCATGGGAGGTAGAGCTCAACTATAGGTTGAATAATCAAGATTACAATTTTTTGCGCAAGGTTTTAACATGTATAGTTATGCATTACCACGTTAACTCGACTCTCTGCTATAATCAAAATTGTTCCTTTTATTTTGGGTCTGTTCACACTATCGCGATAGTTAATGGGCGTTGCTACACTACTGTTGTAATCAGTGTTTATTGCATTGTTTAGTTTTGTGCAATGTCCTAGGTTTCAATCTAACTTACTAGTCCTTTTGTTCATCAATTATATGACTCGAACATCATGATTCCATGATTTCCCAAATTTTGCACGATCTTCGAGGTATTACATAAGTCGAAAACTGGGATACGGTGTTTGCCTAAATAAAGTGAAACAAAAGCACAAGCTTACTTGTCAAAGGAGAATATCCTTCTTTTTCCAACCCAACCCTTTTAGCTCTTAAGTAAGTAAACTCTTTGTCTTTTTTTATGAAAGCAAATCTAACTTCATAAAACATGTCCGTCTTTTCACAAATCTTGTCTTTCTGCCTTCCCTAGTTACTCTAGGAATTAAAATTGACTTATCTTTTCAATGTCGAAAGTTGTAAGAGTGCCATCTTGTCTTCACATAAATGGTTTAATATTTAAAAAAATCACTAATTTTGGGTTGTTCTTTAAGTTCACTTAGGAAGAAACAAAGATTATTCATTTCCTTAATAAGAGAGATGAGCGCTTTTTGTTTTTTATTTGATATTCTCTTTACTTCGATTACACCTACGTACATATTATGGATTCTGTGTGCAAATTCTTTGCTCCTTGAAAAATGTTAAGAAATTTATAACAAAGATTTCCAAGCTAGATTGCACTTAGCTTAAAGTTGTTGAACCACTTTGTCCTTGCTTTCTTCAAACCCCTCACACATCATTGCCAAATTATATCCTTTGTAGTTCATCCACAACCTTTACTATCCCACATGGTGTCATGGGTCCTCCTGGCCATTGGAGTTATTGATTTTAGAAATCTTTACATTTTTCTAAAGTTTTTGCTTTTGTGATCTTGTCTGCATGATCTTGTCCACATATGATGAAGCATGCATCTTATACTTATATCTTGAATGATTTATTGGCACCGAGTTAGTTGATCACCTCTAGATGTTTCCATCTTCTTGGTAGTGGTCATCTTCTCTTAGGATGCTATCGACATTTGAAGGGGTACAGTCTTTGTGTAAGCTTTCTCACTACCTCTTTGGCTAATCATTTAAGAAAGCTTGGGAGTGGATCAACATTTTTAATCATATGTTGCTCCTTTAATGGCAAGTGCATGATCTTCTTAAGTTTCTTCTTTATAGTAATTAGTTCGTTATTCTTGCTTTTGAGATGAAACCTTTGGTTTGGTATTTCAATGCCTCTCTCCCATAATCCTCAAAATATTAGGTTCCATCTCAACCAAGATGGTCTCTTCTTGGCTCATTTGAATAGAATTGTTATCAGCATTACAATTGTTAGTGCGAGTAGATAAAACCAAATGTTGGTGCAAGTTTTGAACCAATACCAAGTGGTGATAAAATTATGTTGATTTGGAAACCATGTTGATAAAGATCTTGTTTTTTGGGTTCTACAAAATGAAGATAACAAAGGGCAAAAAAAGTGGCTACAAAGATGAGCATGACTGTGGTGTCAGCCAAATAAGGGAGATCATCATTTGATTTTGAAGCAGACTCATACGTAATGATTCAATAGTTCCAAACCATAATTCAAAACCAACTTGTTAAACAAGTAGTAAAATTAGTTTGTGTGTTTGTATGAGTAGTAAAATTATTTGTAAAATAAATATTTATTATCTTTTTGATAGATTAAACTTACCTTATAAATTATTTTTAATTTAAGTATTTATTGTGCGCAGCTAAAGTGAAAGCTATTCAAATAACTCACACACATTAAATAATCAACACATCAAATGAATGCAAACCATCTCAAACGCAAGAACACATAGATTTAACGTGATTTGGCATATCACGTCCATGGGAAATGAGAAATAATCCACTATGAGATATTGTAAGTAGGTTACAACCTGTAATCAAATCTACCCAAATTCTCTTGCACAAAAGTACTCTCACACGAAACTCAATTTCTCACTACTAGTTCTCATATACTCCAATAAGGGTTTATATAAGAAAGGAGTCCTAAATAGTTTTCGATTTTTAATTAGTTTCAAATACAAAACTAACTAAGTTGTTGACATTAACTAAGAAACTAACACAAAGGAAATAATTTCTAACTAGAATTTTGCATTGAGTGGTTTAGAGCCACCCAATATTTAACAATCTCCACCTTAGCAAAAACCATTTCAATCATATCAACATATTCTCATCTCCATGTATGCTTGAAGGCGCTCATTTGTGAATAACATCCCTATAAGTGATAGACATATCACTTATACCATTTGTAGCAACTAGGTCCACATATGCTACCGTATCAGCAAAACTCACAAATCTTTGATTTCTTCATCCTTTAGCCAAAATTGATTTCGATTATCGGTGGGACTCGCATGCAAGAACCTTATCAGCTGTAACATCTCAGAAATTTTATAGAAATTTTACTTAGAATATTACACAGAATTGATGAATGAAAAATTTGGCATGTCCTAGTTATCCAAGTACGGATCAAAAATCAATT
>JAJIYU010002845.1:0-28967 GCA_030144865.1 Tinospora cordifolia | reverse complement strand
CATGTGCCAACCCACCATTTGCACCCAAAATTTCTTAAAATCTTTGAGATTAATTTATTTGACTTATTTTATTTATTTTAAATTTTTTTGACAAAATTCTGGGGTATTACATGCTAGGAATGACATGTTACTTGTTGGATGTTTGTGTGTACCTATAATATTGTGATAGCATGCTACCTATTTCTTTCATTAAATACTATGCTAGGAATATGCCATATGTGCTATTTGTTTGATAACATGATCTGTGTGACCTGTTACAAGATAATTTATCAACATGTTTAGTGTATAAATGTACCATGCTAATGAGATAAATTGTGAATGATAGTGGTCATTAAATAAAGATAATTAAGATTCTAACCACATACCAGGGCGATAATACAAATACTGTGGCAATAGTCTGACATTATCATGGGTATTTCTCAACCGTATGTGGGTGTCTATGCTATAGTGGTAGTAGTTGAGATGGGATTGAGAATCAAGTGAGACCTCATATCTAAAGTTGTGTCATGATGAGGAATTGGCCTTCGGGCAGTTAGTTCCAAGAGTTGGGACATAAGGGAATATCAAGGAGATTCCTTTTGGTCTTAACGTCAATGTAAACAATTGAAGTGTTTTCACGCTTAATGATTTATAAGTGTTTGCATGTTTTATATCCTTGACTTTAATAATGTTTGAGATGTATTGTACAGGATCCATTGGGCTCTTGAGCTCACCCTACTAATCTATTTTTCAAGTAATCACTGAAGACACTTGAGTTGACAAGTGAATGAGACAATTTTGTAGTTCAACTATACCTTTCAATAGTTGAGGTGTAGGAGTAGGAGTCCTTTTACCATTTCAATTGCAGGGCATGAGACCCACATTTGATTTATTTTTGGTTGCCTTATTTATGAACTTCAGCTATGGGGCTAAGTAATGGTTCATTGACTCATTTGAACTCAGGTCATGGGGTCAAAGTATTTTATTCTTTATGAGTCTAATCATGTTACTGCTAGTTGACATGTCATCCCCATGTTTAATCATGCATGATATTATTTTCTATTTTTCTCCACTTTGATATTTTATTGCGATGGTTGTGATTAAAAAGAAAAAATATAAGTAATGTCCCAGTTCCCAAATATTGAGAGTGGGAGTAACAGCATGTTTAGCTTGATTATGTCTTGAGTTGAGAAACGAAGATGCCCAGTTAGTGGCAATTGTGACAGGATTTAGGGGCCGCGGTGTTACAATTCAACTATAGATTTAAATGAAAAAAAAAAAGAAGAATAGGCACCACTTCGATATTAAGATTAAGACAATTTAGGGTGAGACTGGCAAAACTACTTATGTGTACATCTATAACCATGCATGAAAAGACAGCATAAGAGCTGGTTCCAAGATATTAGAACATTCAATTAGATGCAATGTTAGTTTATAGACTATTTTGAACAATGGAAACTTAATTCTATGACTCTTTCCTATTTTGCAAGATGCACATGCAAAAACGATGCTATTCATTATAATTGGGAAATTACAATGAGATAACCCATTATCTTTGGAGCATGAGGTCCTAGTCCCTTGGGCCATATGTCAAGAACATGTGATGAACTACTTCTTTGAGAATCTTTAGCCAATTAACACACACAAACCAAAATAGAAATTTTAGAAATAGAAACCAAGGGTAGCACCATTATCTTGTGAGATTCCATGGTAAAATGTCCCAAGTTACCTTTATCTTGTGCATCACTCAAAACAAGCTAAATTAGAGTGTTACCTTAAGCCAAAATGAAAATCTTAGACCATGATCTTGTGTCCACCAAGTGTGATATGGTACACCCAAAAAGCCTTGCTAGCATGATATCCCAAGTGTGGAAATTAGGAAGCGTTATCTTGCTCAAATGCTTGATGCCTAGGTTTGAATGGGATACGAAAGATTCTTGTTCCACTTCCTAAACTAGATTAGAAACAAACCATATTCACAAGATCACATCCAAAGCTGATTTAGGAGGTGGTCTAAATCTGATTTTATGTTCAAGGAAAGAATTCTTTACTCAAAAACGCCAAAATAGGAAAGTTTCTATGCATGCTTGTGTAATGACCAAACAAAGGAACTAAATAAGAAATGTTGCTAAGTGTCATGATTTAATTCCATATGGATGTCGAAATTGATTTGAATATATTCCAAGACTGATGTGATGCTCACATATAGATAGGAAACTAAATAAGAATCTTATGGGTGTTCACACTTAGATTGGAAACCATAATGGTCCCATTACCTCAAGTTATGAGCACAATTGCCCTATTCAAGCAAACTATCCCCTTTGACTATGGAATGTTGCTCAATTTGTGAGCTGCTCAATACAACCCCCTTGTGCTCTTGAAAATTTATATAAACCCCCCTTGTGCACACTTATTCTTCATCCCAAAGCAAAGAGTTGACACTTCCCTCTTAGTTTGTTATAGCCTTCTTCTTGGCAACCCTTTTGTTCTTGAGTGATCTTGAAGTATTCTTGAGTGTTTGAGTGTTTGATGGAGTGTTTTTGAGTTATCTTTGAAGTGCTAGAAGTGATGAAGAAAGGAACCTCTACTGAAATTTTGAGAAAAAGCTTCATAAGGTGGATAGGATTTCCTATTCTTCTACTTTGCTAGTTTGAGTTTCTAGCATGTTCATGCATCTTTTATTTTCAATTTAGCATGTTTAGTTTAAGTTTTCTACATGTTTGATCATGATTTAGATTTCGAATATCATGTCATGCCTTAGCTTTCATGATTAAGTTTAATTTGAATTATGAAGCATGTTATGTGTTGTTTTCATGCTTTTTGAATGTAACATTCTTAATTTCACTATTCTGATTTTTTATTCAAAAATATGTGAGAATTAAATTTAAGAGCTTGAAGTTATGAACCATGTAATATCGTAGAAATTTAAGTGATGCTATAGGTGTTCTTTACATATATTATGTATATATGGGGCTCATCACTATGTGTGGATGGGTATAGCCCAAAGTACTTGAAATTTGAACATGAGATCCTTATTCCAATGGAATATAACAAGATGAATTGTCTTTCCATCCAAGAATGAAGTATTTTGACAAGAACATCAAGGGATTAGAACCTCTTTCAATATTAATGTCAACAATAACCAAAGATGTTGTTTGAATCACCTAATTATTTATAAGTGTTTGAATTTTGATGTGATTTTGATTTGAATTAATAACTTAGTTGTTTGTGGAATGATCTACTGGACTATGTGCTCACCCCTTCTCCTCTTATTTTTCAGAAAATTTAATCATGAAGACCACTGAGTATTTGATAGAATTTTAAATTTGGAAAGTTTATATGTAATGGCATATTATCCAAGTTTTGATAATTTAAATTAAGACTTCCATTGAATTTTGTTTCTATTTTGAGTTATGTACTCTTTCTTTATTTATCTTAAATATTTAAGATCCAAGGTATGTACTTCTTTATTTTATTGAATAAATAAAGATTGGAATATTTCTTTTATCTCTCTTGTAATAGTCTTATTAAATTAAAGTTTCATTGTTGGGGTTGTGTGTTCATTATGAATTAATAAGACTTGAGATAATTGAAGTAGAATGTGATGCAAGTTATATACTTGTAAAAGTAATATGGCCTGGCCCACCTTGTGATTAGCAAACAATCAAAGGCTCGGGAGTTAGGGTGTTACAAAGGTGGTATCAGAGCCTAAGCATTAGTTGTTGGGCTAAAATTAGAAAATGTGCTCTGATACCGAAGGTGGTATTAGTGCTTAGTTATTAGTAACACTGGGCTAGAAATAGAATGTTAAGCTTAAACATGTGTTACTGGGCTAAAATTAGAAAGTTTAATCTTATACCAATAGTGGTATTAGATTTAGAAAGCATTAACTCAATTAGGTTTGACCTATGTTTTGAGTTAAAATTTGAATGCCCTGCCTTAGATTTTAAAATTAAAAACTATTTTGGAAAGTATTTTCAAAAAGGAAAGATATGTTTTGAAATGCTTTGTTTAGATACAAAGAGTGCAAGTTGAACTGACAGTGGGTAAGCCTTGTCCTGATTAAAGCTAAACATTGAAAAGGAAGTAGGTTATCCTGCTCGAGAAAGTGCGGTTGCTAAGTAGACTTCGATCTCGTCGTTCGATCTAGAGGTTGTCCCACCAACTTATATGAGTAGCCTGAGTTGAAGAACACCTTTACTTACTATAAAAGAAAATTAGAATGTGAAAAATTAGGGCAAGAAATTGACTAGAAGTCGAAAAAAGATGTCAAAGATCGTATCTTGACTAGTCAGAGCTTGTGAGTCAACCAAATTGAAACCCTAGGTCTAGAAAGTGACCTTAGGTAGAAACATGGGTGAAACAGTAGATCAAAAGCATAAAATTTTAGGGCATAGGTTAGAAGTTGAAAATGTGTGAGAGAATTATTGTTTGGTCAGGACACGAGATTGAGAAGATTCTGTATCTCTGGTTTCTATGTACTATGGGATGCATAAGGATTTGGGGGTATGGAGGAAGCCTAGACTTGGAGAATGACATAGCATGTTTGGTGAATGATATGTAACTTTGGAAGAACTTATTTTTCTATGCTTGGCTAGTATGGGACGGTCAGGTATAGTGGGCTTGGGAAACCTTAATTATCAAGATGTTTGCAGAATTGTTTGGGTGTGGCAATATTCTGAGTGAAAGTCTAAGTGGAAGGGCTAGATTAGTATGAGACACTTGAACCTAGAAGCTTAGATGGAAGCCTAAAATTTTGCTATGCTAGCATGAAATTGTTTGATTGTATGATTGTTTGAAAAATATGTTTAATTTGTTTATATGTATGTCATATGAAACCAAATCTTGTACCCAAGAACAAAAAAAAAACCTAAAAGTATAAACTATTAAGCTAGTGAACAAATCAAGAACCTAGAAACATGAATCTAGAGTCATGATAGTACAAACGTTCGATACTGACAATCTACTCAATTCGTAAACAGTGGCTAAAATAAGAAGGTACACTACTCAATCCACCACTTCTAACAAGATAGAGGAAAGGGATTAGGAAATACCTATTGGCATGGAGAATATGATAAATGAAGTTGTTCGGAGGGTTATGGATTGACTGATGAGGACTCTACCCTAGATATTCCCTCAGGCAGTTCTTCAACCTCAATTGTCAGAACCTATCTAGGTTCAATAGCCAACACTTGTGGTCCCAACTCCCAAACGTCAAAAGACTGAGGAGGATCCAGATGATGAGAAACAGAGGAAGATGCAGATGGAACTACAAAAGCTCCACCCTCCACATTTTGAAGGAACAATTGACTATATCATGGCAAACCATTGGTATCAAGAGATTGAGGAGAATTTGAATGTGTTAAGGGTGACTGGGTCAAGAAGGGTGGCATTGGCCACACACCACTTAAGGGACCAACTAGAAGTTAGTAGCATATGATGAGGATGGACCTAACACGAATGTTGATGCTATGAGTTGGGAGAAATTCATGAAGATCTTTTATTAAAAGTTCTTTCTGAAAGCAACCTTGAGTAAGCTACAAGAAGATTTCGTACGGTTGAACTAGAGAGAAATGACTGTAGCTGGGTATGAAAGGAAGTTCACTAAGCTGGCTAAATTCTCACTAGACCTAGTCAAGGAGGAGAAAATGAAGGCTAGTCATTTTGCATAGGGTCTCAAGATGGAGATCTGAAAGATAGTGAAAACACTGAGCCTAAAGACTTATAAAAATGTTGTGAAAAACCCTAACTCTGGAACAAGAGATCAACCTGGAGCAACGGGTGAATGAAAGAACAAATAGGCCGGGGATGAGAAGGATCATCAAGGGGCCTAGAAGAAGAATAAGAGTGGTAAGAAAGCACCACATACACAGAAACAGGGGTGAAATAAAGAAGAGTCAAGAGAACATGTGAAGAAGCAAGGACTGTGCTACGTGAGCAAGCAGAAGGGTCATCTTGCTAGAAATTGCCCGACTGCACCTGCTTAGGCTCCTCAGCTATAGAACTCTCAGGGAGGAGTTCAAAATGATCGTTCTTAGGTCAGATAGCAATAGCAGAATGCCAACCAGGGGCAAAATCAAGGTTGTGGGCTGAACCGGGCTAGTGTGTTTACTGTTGAGGCTCAAGGAGATCAAGACCTACCCTAGAAACCCTAGTATAACAATATTAGGAAAGGAAAACTTGTTTTAAATTTAATTAGCCACATAACGTCCTTTACTCAAAATTGCTATATGTAAGCATTTACGAATTTTGACTTGAATAAGGTTTTGTAAATAAACTTTTCTAATTGATGAAGTTAATTTCCTTAAGAGCTTTTGTGCCTATGTTTTGACTGTTAAGAAAGTGTTAGACACTCTTAAAGCAACAATCACAAGGCCTGCCATGTGGTCAAGTCTATTAAGTCAGCGGATGCTACCAAAGAATTTTAAACCTTAAATGGAAGTACCAGTTAACCAAGGACTTTAGATTCAGTGTAACCTTGAATGATAAACAAGCATACCTCTATAGCATGTTTTGCCAACCAGATCTACTACATTAGATCAGGGAAGAATAGAGACAAGACTAGTGGCTTGTAAGCATAATAGAAGGAGTTACATAGGAAGAGTATACTGACTTTAAGTTAGATGCTGAGAATACCATAATACTCGGGGAAAGGACTGATGTACCTTAGTATGGGCAAAGTAAGCAGAATATACTCGGTGAGACTCATCAGACTAAGTATATTATGCATCTAGGTAGAGAAAGTATGAACCAGACCCCTCTCACATCATCCACTGCGAAGCAATGAACGTTCAAGATGATGCCAAATACAAAGAAACAACTGTTAGAATCCTTGACCACAAAGTACAAAGCCTAAGAACTAAGGATATTCCCTTAGTTAAAGTATTGTGGAAACATCATGGAGTGGAAGAAACTACCTGGTGCTGGAAAGCCAAATGAAGACAAAATATCCACATTTGGTCATTATGAATCCTTGATGATGTACAAATTTTGAGGACAAAATTTTTTTAAGGAGGGTAGGTTCTAATACCCTAAAAATCCTATACTTAATGATATGAGAATTTCAATATCAATTGGATGAAATTTGGGTAAGAAATGAAATCTGGTTCATATTAGGGGTAAATATAGTAGGTCCAAAATCCTCATTTAGTGACCCTTAGGACTCAGAATGACCTAAAATTTCATGAGATGACATGAACTGATCAACTAGACAACATATCCAAAAATCAGCTCAATTGGACAAGAATTGAGGTTTCATTTGCCCAACACCCTTCAAGGGAGTGTAAATTAGGAAAGTAGATGAAATAGAAATCACCCTAGTCAAATAATGGTTTGAAAATGCGTATTAGTCTATTATGAACACAAGAATATAGATCAAAGCCATTAATTCCTAGTAAATAATGAGATATGAATTTTTATTAAATTCATGTCGACCCATAAATGCATGACAACCTTTAAACATGTGCAAACTACATGGGTGGAACACCATGATCATATACACCCTCACCCTACCCAACCTCAATGGGACATTTCCCTTATTTGGAATCATGTAGAATGACCCCATGTGTCATGCAAATGACCAAGTATACCACGCCTATGAGGAACCATGAAGAATGATCTCATGTACACCTACAAATGATCATGTGTACCCATATTCCATACACCCCAAACTGGCCCTTGTACGTGTATGTGTGTGTGCACACATGTGACAAAGAGAAGTTTCTAAAACCTAAATGCTGCACTCTCAAAACCCTAGCCGTCCCCTTGATGCTCACACAAACCAAAATAGAAAATTCAGAAATAGAAACCAAGGGTGGTGCCATTAGCTTGTGAGATTCCATGGTAAAAATGACCCAATTGACCTTTATCTTGTGCATCCTCAAAGCAAGATAAATTAGAGCGTTTCCTTAAGCCAAAAATGGAAATCTTTGACCATGATCTTGTGTCCACCAAGTATGATATGGTACACCCAAAAAGCCTTGCTAGCATGACATCCCAAGGGTGCAAATTAGGAAACATTATCTTGCTCAAATGCTTAACGCCCAAGTTTGAATGGGATAGGAAAGATTCTTGGTCCACTTCCTAAACTAGATTAGAAACACACCATACTCATAAGATCATGTCCCTAGTTGATTTAGGAGGTGTTATAAATCTGATTTTATGCTCAAGGAAAGAATTCCCTTCTCAAAAATGCCAAAATAGGAAAGTTTCTGTGCATGCTTGTGTGATGACCAAATAAAGGAATTAACAATGAAATGTTGCTAAGTGACATGATCTAATTCCATATGGATGTCCCAATTGATTTGAATATATTCCAAGATTGATTTGATGCTAACATATAGATAGGAAACTAAATAAGAATCTTATGGGTGCTCACACTTAGATTGGAAATCATAGTGGTCCCATTATCTCAAGTTATGAGCATACCTGCCCTATTCAAGCAAACTGTCCCCTTTAACTATGGAATGTTGCTCAATTTGTGAGCTGCCCAAGCTACCCTAGATGTTCCCCTTGTGCTCTTGAAAATCTATATAAATGCCCTTGTGCACACTTATTCTTCATCCCAAAGCAAAGAGTTGACATTTCTCTCTTAGTTTGTTCTAGCTCTCTTCTTGTCAACCCTTTTGTTCTTAAGTGATCTTGAAGTATTCTTGAGTGTTTGATTGAGTGTTCTTGAGTTATCTTTAAAGTGTTAGAAGTGTTGAAGAAAGGAACCTCTGCTAAAATTTTGAAAAAAATCTTCATAAGGTAGATAAGATTTCTTACTCTTTACTTTGCTAGTTTGAGTTTCTAACATGTTCATGCATCTTTTATTTTTAGGCTGGCATGTTTAGTTTCAGTTTTTTACATGTTTTATCATGATTTTGATTTTGATTATCATGTATGCATGTTTTAAGTATCTGTGATATCATGTCATGTCTAGTTTTCATGATTAAGTTTAATTTGAATTATAAAGCATGCTATGTGTTGTTTTCATGCTTTTTAAATGTTTTCTTCTTAATTTTAATATTTTAATTTTTTATTGAAGAATATGTGAGAATTAAATTTAAGATCTTGAAGTTATGAACCACGTACTGTCATAGCAATTTAAGTGATGTTATATGTGTTCTTTACATATATTAAGTGTATATGGGGCTCATCACTATGTATGGATGGATATAACCCAAAATACTTGAAATTTGGACATGAGATTCTTATTCCAATAGAATATGACAAAATAAATTATCTTTCCATTTAATAGTGGAGTATTTTGATAAGAACATCAAGGGATTAGAACCCCTTTCAGTATTAATGTCAACAATAACCAAAGATGTTGTTTGAATTGCCTAATTATTTACAAATATTTGAATTTGGATGTGTTTTTTATTTGAAATAGTAACTTAGTTGTTTATGGAATGATCCACTAGGTTATGTGCTCACCCTTTCCCTTCTTATTTTTCAGGAAATTGAATCATGAAGACTACTGAGTATTTGATAGGATTTTAAATTTGGAATATTTGTATGTAAGGGCATGTTGCCCAACTTTTGACTATTTAAATTAAGACTTCCGTTGAATTTTGTTTCTATTTTGAGTTATGTACTCTTTCTTTATTTATCTTGCATATTTAAGATCTAAGGTATGTACTTTTTTATTTTATTGAATAAATAAAGATTGAAATATTTCTTTTATCTCCCTTGTAATAGTCTCATTAAATTAAAGTTTAATTGTTAGGGTTGTGTGTTTATTATGAATTAATAAGACTTGAGATAATTGAAATAGAATGTGGTACAAGTTGTGTACTTGTAAAAGTAACATTACTTGGCCCACCTTGTGATTAGCAAACAATCAATGTCTTGGGGGTCAGGGTGTTACAGTTTTATAACATTTTGTATGTATCATTAATAACACTAAAAAAGAGCTATTATTTATTGCTATAAAAAGCTATTTTTCTTGTAGTGTCTCGACCGAGTTCTAGCAACACTAGGACTGGAGCAGATGTCAATCTCCATTTAAGCTCAAGAAAGACATTTTTGCACTCATCAGTCCACATAAATGGAACATCCTTCTTGGTTAGCTTCATTATCGAAGCTGTAATCCTCGAAAAGTTTTGGACGAAACGATGATAATAGCCTACTAAATCTAAGAAGCTATAGATCTCAATCATTGTGATAGGTCACATCTAGCTAATAATTGCCTCGACCTTAGTGGAGTTAACAGAAACACCCTTAGCTCTAACCATGCAACACAAAAATCTGACTTTTGATAACTAAAACTCACACTTGGTAAACATAGCATACAATCTATGCTCCCTCAATGTCTATAGTGTGATCCTCAAATGCCCTACATGCTCCTCATGAGACTTTGAATAGATCAAGATATCATTGGTGAAGATAATTACAAAGGGATCAAGGTGTGGCTGAAACACTCTCTACATAAGGTCTATAAATATAGCAGGGGCATTTGTTACGCCGATTGGCATGACTAAGAACTTGTAGTGCTCATATAGAGTGTGGAATATAGTCTTCTATACATCTTCTTCCTAACTCTCAATTGATGGTCCCCAACCTCAAATCAATCTTCAAAAACATCTTGGCACCCCTAACTTGATCAAATAAGTCATCGATACATGGAAGAATTTATTTATTCATGATTTTCACCTTGATCAACTAATGGTAGTTGATGCATAATTGGAGGCTCCATCCTTTTTCTTCACAAACAATACTAGAGCACCCCATGGTGGCATACTAAGGGTAATAAAACCATTATCCAACAACTCCTCTAGCTGAGCGTTCAACTCTTGCAAGTCTTTAGGCACCATGTAGTAAGGAAGAATTGACACTAGTCTTGCCCCTAGAATGACTTCGATAATGAAGTCAATCTCTTGCCTATGGGGAAAGCTGGTAAGATCCTTAGGGAATACATTAGAAAAATCTCTTGCATCCAGAATATAATACCTCAAAAAGTTGTGTGAAATCGATAATAAAATTAAATGAACTAAATTGATGAAAAATATATCAATCCTTAAGAATTTCATGGAAATTTTGATGCACATTATGTATATTTCAACTTATAAGAAATGTAAACAAAAAAGGTAACACACTTTGTGTTACCGTGATAGTGGAATCACTACCAGGATAACATGGTGATTTGTGCAAAAATAAAAAATAGACCCCTGACGTGACTACTACGATAATGAAATCAATTATCAAAGTAGTGCATCAAAATCTCAAAAAAAAAAAAAATAGAAATTGTGCAAAAAAAACTAACTAAAACACATTGGAAAGCCTCCAAAAACCCTAATTTTAACACTTACTAATTCTTTTGTGAAAAGTGGGAGAATTAACAAATTTTTTATGTTGGGAACACCCCAAACTTGTCAATTCTTACACGTTTGAACTCTATATAAACCCTGCTTAGGCTCTCATTCTGTACATTTAGCAAGAACTATATAAG
Organism: Tinospora cordifolia; assembly: GCA_030144865.1. NCBI lineage: Eukaryota > Viridiplantae > Streptophyta > Magnoliopsida > Ranunculales > Menispermaceae > Tinospora > Tinospora cordifolia. The sequence goes on along the minus strand of JAJIYU010002845.1, from coordinate 17,554 downwards.
TTTTCTTCTTGCTCTTTCTGCCTCCCTCTAGGCATCTTGTCTTCCTTTTGTTGTTCTAAACAACAATTAGAGTAGTAAGAAGGTGAAGTGATGGAGTTCTACACAAATTTTGTGCTAGAAGTTGAAGCTTCAACAAAGGAGCTCCAATCAAAAGGATTAAGTAATTGAGGTAGATATAATATTTGGTTTAATTTTATTTTTTTGATTTCGAGAAGACTTGCATGTATGTTATGCTTTGAATATCCATGTGCTATCATTGTCCATGCCATGTAGACTATGATGTGCAGGCTACTTGAATAAAGATGCTTAATATGTGATGATATGTTCCATGCTATGATATTGCCATGCTCATATGTTTAATTTTTGTTTATATACATGAATATTATGCTTTACACCTAATAAAGTATTAATTAAGATTATAACCAAGTACTGACACAGTATCCCACAGTGGATTATAGTAGGTGTTCTTAGTTCACAATTTGTAAGAGCCAAATTCTCTAATAATGAATAAGACCCTAGATCCAATAGAAATTGGCATAAGGATTGCCCTTTCCTTCTTGATATGAAGAACACCAAGCTTGACCCCCTTCGGTCTTAACCACAACTATTAAACAACGAATTGATTGAACCATGTAATGCTTGAAAGTAGTTGACATATAAATCATATTTGTTGAAATAATGACTTAAATACTTGGAATGATCCACTGTGTTTTAAGCTCACTCCTTTTCTTTAATCTTTCAGGAAATTGATAAATCAAGGTTATAAGGGAGTTAGAATATTTTCCTTGGAAATTTTATTAAATTGTATGTCATTTTGGCCCAATTTTGTTATTTGAGATTAATTCTGTTATAATAAACATTTTGAGGGTTATGTACCTTTTTTTGTAACACCCCAACCCCCTAGAGACAAGTTTAAGCTCAACCATAAGCCAGGTTGGGTCTTACGTTACATTTACAAGCACACAACTTGCATCTCAATTTCTTTATTCTAACACTTATTGAAATACTCATAAATTCACTTTCATTGAGTTTAATTTCAACAAGATAATACAAGTGAATAAAGGAAAACTTCAAACTCTTTGTTTATTCAAAATAAAAATAAAGAAATATATTATTGAATTTATATAATCAAAAGAAAGAGTACGTAACTCTAAAATTTAAAAAAAAAATTCAGCAAAAGTCTTTATTCAAAATTTGGACAATATGCCCTCACATAGAAACTTTCTAAAAATAGACTTTCTAATTCCTTAGCAAGCTTTATCGTGCATTTCAATTTCTTGAAAAATAAAAGAAAGGGATGAGCACATAGCCTAGTGGAACATTCATTAAACAACTAAGTTACTATTTCAAATCAATAGCATATCTAAATTTAAACACTTTCATGCATTAAGTGATTCAAGCAACTTTTTGGCTGTAGTTGATGTTAAGACTAAAAGGGGTTCTACTTCCTTGATGTTCTTAATTTAGATATCCCTCTTTAGGGTGGAAAGACATTTCATTTTCACTTTTCATTGGATGTCACATACCAAGTATCCCTTAGTTGCGCCCCGCAACCACACACTTCAAGCATGTGTTAAGAACACCCATAGTACCCATACAAGTTACTATGACAGTACGTGGTTCTTATCTTCAATTTATTATATTTAAGAATCACATAATCCTAAAATAAATTTAAAATATAAATATCAGAATTTTAAACAATTAAGAAAGCATGTAAAAATTATATAGAATGCTTGAAACATTGAATTAAATCCTAAACATGGATTCTAAACATGACATGCTCTCATGAGTGATTAAAACATAAAAATATGCTGAACTAAAATTAAAATATGATTAAATATGCTGAAACTAAAATAAAACATGCTGAAAACTAGAATTCAAGCAAGCATGAACATGCTAAAAATTTGAAAGAGCAAAATAAAAGTTTAAAAATTCCCCTGCACCTTAATTTGGGTTTCTTTGTAGAATCCAGATGAGGTTCCCCTTATCTACCACTTTCAAAAGTTCAAGATCTTCTAAAAACCAACGAAACTACTTCAACAATTCTCTAAAATACTGAAATAAGAACTTCTCACAAAAGAAATAAAAGAGAGTGAGAATGGGTGTCAAGAAAAAGGCAAGAACAAGCAAAGAGGAAAGTGTCAACTCTTTGCTTTAGGATGAGATGAATGTGAGCAAGAAGGGGTATTTATAGGTAGTCATGAGCACAAGTGGGGCATCTAGGGCAGCTCACCACGCTTGGGCATATTTTCAAACTCATAAGGGGATGATTTGCATAAAGAAGGCAAGTGTACTCATGATTGACAAGTGGGAATACTATGACTTTCTAATTCAAAAGATATGAATACAATCTTATTTCCTAACTATGTGTGAATACAAAAGAGTTTTAAATCATATTCTAATTCAAATGAGACATCCTACATGTGCTCCTAATAACTTTCCTTTTTGATTTCCTTGCTTGCTTATCACACAAACACACAAGGAATATTTTCCCATTCTCTTATTTCTTGGACATCAAGCATGGATGTACAATATCAAATTTGAGAAGACACCATATAACAGTTAAAGATGCTCATTTTAGTTCCAAGAAACTATCTAAATAGGGTTGCTCACATGTGTACACATACACATGTACATGGTTGGGCCAATTTTGGCTTAAGTGGGTGTGGGTGTACACCATCAAGTGGGGGTGGCCATAACTTCATGGGTTCACAAAAATCAAACAAAAATTAATATCTTCTTATTTACATGAAATTATGATTTATATCCTATAGTTTTGTAATCACATAAACCTAATGCACATTTTAAGGTATGGTTTGACCCTAAGTGATTTTCCTTCAAAAACATTCCTTACTTAAGACCCACTGAGGTTACTAGGCAATGAACATCAAAATCTTGGCCAATTGTTTTGATTTTTCGATATATCATTCATTTTGTTAGTTCGTGTCATTTTGTTTCATTTTGAGTCATTTTGATCCCCTTGAAGTACCTTCAATGACAATTCTTTCTAATTTGGACTTCCTTAAGGGCGTTTGGCAAATGAAAACCTTAACCTCAACCGATTGTTATAATTTTTGGATATGTTGTCCCATTAGTTGGTTCATATCACCATACTTCATTTAAAGTTGTCTTGGGTCCCTAAAGGTCACCAAATGAAACTTTCGAAAACCTACCAAATTTAGCCCTTAAATGCGGCTGGTTTTATTTTGCACCTAATTTCACTGAATTAATCTTTAATTTCATTTAATTTGAATATAGAGTTTTCAGGGTATTAAATTTTAATTTAATCAATGATATTGAATTATTTTCTTAAGATATAATGTTTCCTTATTGAGATATGTTTATGTAATAACCCAAAATTTTGTCAAATAACTAAAACAAAATAAATAAATAAGTTTAATGAAATTAAATGAAATAAGTTAAGTGAAATAATTTCAAAGATTTTAAAACATCTTTGGGTGCAAATTTTGGGTTGGCAAATGAAAAATAATATATTATGGAGATATAATAAAATAAGAATTTTAGTGCAAAAATCGTACATATTTTGATATAGAAAAGTTACCCACAAATGAAAAATAATATGAAATATTGAGATGTACAATAAAATAGGCAAATAAAACCTTAATTTGATATTTAAATGAAAATGTCAATCAAGGAGAATTAATTATGAAATTAAAAAAGTTGCTTTTAAATAAAGAATAAAAATAAAGTACACACACATATATATATATATATATATATATATATATATAGGTTAATGTGTGTGTGAATAACATGTTTGTTAGCATAATGAATATTAAATACTACATATTATAGGAATATGTATATAAAAAAATTTACATAATTGAATAAAAATGTAGTATGTGTGTATTTATCTAAAATAAATATAACATTATATAATTATCAATTTATAGTTACATAAATAATTATCTTTCTGAAAATAAAAATATGAAATGAATATATAGATAAAAATATATGAAAATGAAGAAATAAAAAATGTAGATTATTAAATTGTTGGCATTAAAAATATTAAAAAAATAAAAATATATCTAATAAATAGAATATTAAAGAAATAGAAAGGAGAGAATATTAGAAAATTAATAAAATGGAAAGACATATGCAATAAACCATGTTTACATCAACTAGAAAGTGTATAATTAGTAAATTTCGGATAATAGCAACTTTAGAAAGCAATTTTGATAATTAGAAACTACATCCAACGGCCAGAAATACATAATCCACACGATCTACAATCCAACGGTCAAGATCAGGCCCGCACCAAATGCTCAGATGCACTGAATCACTAAAATCCAACGGTCCACAAACGATCTGCCCCATCCAACGAACGAGATCAAAACCCACACAAACACCTGAATGCACCGGATCAGCGTGATCCAACGGCCCACGATCAATCCATCAGATCCAACGTAGGCATGTTCAGAGATCACGAATGTACCGCGATCGAGGAAGATCGGACGATTCAGATCTGTTTTGTTAATCACGTCCGAGATCTGAACACTGCGATCGATGACAATCCAACGGCCACGATCCATGCTCGCGTTGTGATGATCATCGGTGCTGCGCTTGAGGTTCATCCAATTGTGAAGATCAAAGCCGCTTGAGTTAATCGCGAATGGTGTTGCGCTCGAGGAAGATCAGTTAGTCCGTATTTGAAGTTTTTTCGATTGATCGCGATCTAGTGCTACGCTCGAGGTTGATCAACAGCCCATACGAGTTTCGTTGATCGCAAACGTCTGTGCTGCAATCGAGGTTCATTCGACGATGTACAGAGATTTCGTTAATCATAACTGTGATCTAAGTGTCGCGATTGAGGATCATCAACGGTCCAGATTAACACTCTTATTTAGAACCGAGAAAAATCACGAAAAAATCTGAAAAAAAATTCAAAAAAAAAATTGAAAATTGTGTTTCTAAATTTTCCAAATATGCTTGCTTTTGTCCTATGCTTGGGGGGCACAAAATTTTGAATAACTAGCAAGTTTCCTACAAAGAAAACACCACAAACTTACCATTCTATGCCATTTTAAAGTCTATATAAAGGACCCCTAGTGCTCTCATTGTTTTCATCCCAAATCAAGAGTATATTAGTACCTCTTGACTCTCTCTAGCCTTCTTTTTGGCAATCCTCTTAGTTCTTGAGTGATCTTGAACTATTATTGAGTGTTTTTGAGAGTTCTTGAGTGTTTTGAAGCTTTGGAGTAACAAAACTCTGCCGGATTTTAGAAGTGTGCAGAAGAGACTTATTTAAGGTGGAAGTGATTTCTAACTTTTACTTCTTTATTTTAATTTGAATAAGTCTTGCATGTGTGATGATGTTTTGAAGTTCAATGATTGAATATATGTTTTAAATATGTATGCTTTATTTATTTGATGTGCCATGAATATACACGTTATACATGTTTAGAAATCAAGAATAATAATGCATGATATGAATAAATAATGTCATGGATAAATATTTAATGATTCATGTTATGTACATTTTATTTCGATGGTTTAATCCGATATTGTGTGTTTTATCACTAAGAAAAGAATAAATAATGATTCCATCCACGTACTAGCGCGATGATGGACTGCATAGTGTCATCGTGTGTGTTCCACCCCTGATCCAGTTTGCCGGCTTACCTTTGATGATTTTGAACTGGGTTTCCAAGAGTGATCCCACTTCATAGATATTGGGTTTGAGTTTCCAAAAGTGATTCTCTCTCCCAACTATGTGGAACATAGAGATTAAACTCTTTTGGTGCGAATATCAACCATAAACAAGAAATTTGTTTGAATTGCCTAATGTACAAAAGTTTTTGATATGCTTGGTTTGTTTGAATTGAAATAATGATTTAAATGTTTAGAAAGATCCACTGGGCTATGTGCTCACTCTTCCTTCTATTTTTTAGGTAATTGATTTACATCAAGACCATAAATATTAGTTAGGTTCTTTTTATTTAAAAAGTTTCTAATTTCTATGTAAGAGTATGTTGCCCAAGTTTTGAATCTTCCGCTGTAATAGTTTTTCTTTAAGATCAAATTACGTACTCAATTTTATTTAATTAATTAAGTTTATGAATTTCAGTTATTTCTTATATTATTGCCTTATCAAATTCTTAAATTTAAATTATGTACGACCAAATAAAGTTAAAGCATGAAATAATTGAAATAGAAAATGATCCAAGTTGTGTACTTGTAAATGTAACACCGGTCCGACCCGCCGTTTGGTTTAGTCCACTATCAAGAGAATGGTGATCATGTCGAATGGTTAAAGATACGGGGGTTGAGGTGTTACAATTTATAAGATGTTGTTACTCAGGAGAGCACAGAGATTTGAGAGAAAATGGAAAGAATGAAATCAAGTAACATTGTCCTGCCTCTCAGCTGAGTGGTGTGGTCCATGTGTGAAGATTTGGGGGAGGTAAGGTGTTACAAAGGTGGTATCAAAACTTAGGTTGTAACTCACTAGAAGAGAAGTAGGCTCTGATACCAAAGGTGGTATTAGAGCCTAGGCTATAGGTGCCATGGGCAAAATTAGAAAGAATTAGCTCTTTAGGTAAAACCCTTACTTCAAGTTAACTTAGGATAACCTATTGTTGAGATCACTGCAGGTGCATAGGATCGCAATAGTAATATACGGTAAGAGTCCAAACATCCTCCTCAAGGAACGGTATATAGTTAACAATCTTAAATCCCAATTTAACTTTAGTTTTAACTTTATTAAGGCTTCAAATCGAGGTTTGAATCCTTTAAACAAAAATCGAATCGAAAACAAATGATTATTGGTTTTAAAACTATATCAAATAGGATTCTAAGATAGTAAAATATCATGTATTCTCCTTTAATCTTTCTTTCAATTAATCTAATTCTTATTTTTGTAGGTTATAGCACTAATCATTAAAACCCTCCCTCAAAGCACCTTAAACTTATCAGTCTCTTCCCTAATACCCCATCTCGAGGAGTACAATTAACAAACTAATGCAATAAACACCATATTCATGTGCAACCTCCTATATATTCAACAACTTCTCAATCAATTGATCCTTCTAGGTCTATACTTTGATTATCGAATTGTTAAACCTCTCTATCGACTTAGTTCAACAATTTACAATCAATTTATAGATGGCCAACCAATAAAATATTAAGAACCCAAAGTATAAAACAATCTTTCAGAATAGATTAATCAAAATAAAAATCAAACACTCCTGCAATCTAAATAACATCCTAAAAATCTAAAGAACTTAGCCAAATATCATATATAGTTCACAACATAAATAATTAAACAAATCAAAGATCATACTCTGCAGTTTTGATCTCATTCTTCGTCTTTCTACTTCGTGTTGCTCTCTTATCTTCTTTGGTTGTCAACAACAATTAGAACTAGCAACTACAATTATAAAAACCTTAATACAATGATCTATTTATAGTTGACCTCTTAAAATACCAATGTCACAACTTAAAATAACCCTAAAAGCATCACTTAATTGCATTACCATGGTTGACGACCACAGTAGCTTTGTTCAGCTCCAAAATCTCAAAAATTTCACGTTGTTAGCTAACTTTTCCACACTACCGTGGTAATGCTATGTCAGCATCCCCTCCTTTTTTCATATCATCATAATAAACATTATTATAACCATGAGTGCACACAAATAGGTTCAATTACGATATGCATAAAAGGATAAAGTGTTTATATATAATGTTTAGGTTCATTACAAGAAAACAAGATATAAGGTTCAACATTGGTTGCAAAGGATTATTAAGTGCAAGGACAGGCCTTTAAACTAGAACTCAAACAATGATAGCCTACATCATTTTCTTCCTAAAGTCATTCCTAAGCAGTGTTGAAGATAGATTTGATTATTTCAAGAGCCTGTGAAAAATTCTCTCCACATCTGATTTGGTTTCCACTCCTTACTTTCCTCAATTTTCAGATTCTCAATCTACCTAAGAATAAACACTTATGTCAAGGTCAACTTTTGGACAAACTAAGCACATAGATTGTTTTACCCTAGTTCTTTGTTTCATCACACTAAAGGAATTTTTCACATAGGTCACTCAGTGAAATTTTCAAAAATATGGCATGGATTTAGCCCAAATGACTCATATATGCTCTAAATGCTCATATCCTAAGGCTAATATGCTGATGAATCAAAACTAAATAAATAAATGATCATGATATCTAAATGTAATTTAAGAATTTCAATAATAACTATGTAAATGAATGAATGTGTGACATGCTCATATATATGTAGTTTAGAAGAAGTATGGGACGTAATATCTATAAAATAAAAGAAAAATAACCTGAAATTGAAGAAGATTTTTCTTTAATGCACACCCAAAACTTAAACTATGCCTTGTCCTTAAGAGCACAAATTCACTATGACGCACACACAAATGGAGGAGAGTACACTGAAGCACAAGCATTCGTACACAGTCAAATTTTGGAAAACCTGCATAGAACAAAAGGATGGCAAGTATGAGTAGTAAGTAATCCATGCACAACGCAAGCAATAAAAATAATATTAAGGGCAACAGTAATAGTAAGATAAGGAAGCCCCCCGCCCCCCATTTTGACTAAAGTAAAATGCATGCACCTAGGAAATTAATTTAAACTATAAAAAAATAAAAGAAAGTAAACAAAAAGTAAAAATTAGTGGGTTGCCTTCACTAAGTGCTATGTTTAATGCCATTAGCTTGATGTGGATACGGGTTGTTTATAAATCATTGGCTCAGTTTTTGTGTCTAGTTTTTGATTTTAGCCTCCTTGCTTGGTGTTTGATTTCTGCTTAAAGTTCCATAATGGATGATATGACTACTTTATAGGAATCTTTAGTCGACATAAGGCATCAGCTGGCTCTCCGGTAGCATTGTTATGCTTCTGGTGTACTTGTATTACCTTCCCTTTAGCAAATTCAACATTTGTAGCTTTATCAACATAAGGCCTTAATTCTCCAACATTTGCCAAAGTGCTAGCTTGTATCGTAGTGATCTTCTCGTATTGATGCTCTTCAGTTGGCGGCTTTAAAGATAGATAGATGTTGAAAACTACTTGGTCTTCATTAACTCGCAAGGTTAGCTCTCCTTTTTGTACATCTATGATGGCTTGACTAGTGGCTAAGAATGGCCTCCCAAGAATCATAAGCACTTCATTATCTTCCTCCATATCTAGTACCACAAAGTTAGTAGGGAAGATAAACTTGTCAACCTTAACAAGCATGTCTTCAATGATATCTTTTGGATAGGTGATAGAGTGATTTGCAAGTTGAAGAGTGATAGTTGCAGGCTTGATTTGTAACACCCTAACCCCCAAGAAATACGTTAAAGCTAAACCACAAGTGGGGTCCTATGTTACATTTACAAATACACAACTTGCATCTCAATTCCTTTATTCTAACACATATTGAAATACTCATTAAGTACACTTCCATTGAGTTCAATATTTGATAAGACAATACAAGTGAATAAAGGAAAACTTCAAATTCTTTATTTATTCAAAATAAAGAAATACATTATTGAATTCATATAATCAAAAGAAAGGGTACATAACTTTAAAATTTAAAAGTAAAATTCAGTGAAAGTTTTTATTCAAAATTTGGGACACTATGCCCTTAAAAGTAGACTTTCAAAAATCCATAGTCTTCATATAATTAATTTCCTGAAAAATAAAAGGAACGAGTGAGCACATAGCCCAGTGGATCATTCATCAAACTACTAATTTACTAATTCAAATCAAAAGTACATCCAATTTTAATTACTTACAAGCATTAAACATTTGAAACAATATCTTATTAGTGTTGTATATTTGACCAAAAGGGGTTTTTAATCCCTTAATTTTCTTCATTAAAATACTCCTATTCTGGGATGGAATGACAATTCATCTTGTCACATTCCATTGGAAATAAGGATCACATATCCGCATTCCAAGTATTGTAAAACACATCCACACTTGAAGATATTACTCATATACACTAAGTATATGTAAAGAACACCCATAGCATCACTTGGACTACTATGATAATACGTGGTTCTTATCTTCACTTTCTCATATTTAAATTCAAATAAATATGAAAGAAGATCATAATAATTAATATCAGAATTTAATTAATCAAGAGAAATGAGAAACACAAATAACATGCTAGAAAACTCAAAAATAAGCCTAAGCATGGTTTCTAAGCATGTTATGCTATCATGTATGAATTAAAATATAAAAACATGCTAGTTGAAATTAAAACATGATCAAACATGCTTCAAATTGAAATCTAAACATGCTGAAATTTATAAAATAACATGATAAAAAAAATTGAAAACATGAATGCACTAAAGGCTTGAAGTAGTAAAATAGGAGTTTTAGAAATTTCTTCCACCTTATAATGTTTTCTCCTAAAAATTTCAACAAGGGTTCCCAATGTTCAAGAACTTCCAAATGCCAACACAATCACTCAAAACAACTCACTATAAGACTTAAATTATGATTTCTTACACAAGAGAGAAAAGCGAAGTGAGAAGAGGTGCCAAGAAGAGGGCAAGAATAAACAAAGCGGGAAGTGTTAGCTCTTTGCTTTGGGATGAGATGAAAGTGAGCAAGAGAGGGTTTATATAGATGTTCATGAGCACAAGGGAGGCATCTAGAGCAGCTAGGGCAGCTCACAAAGTTAGGCAAGTTTCCAAATAAGAGGGGATGGTTTGCCTTGGAATAGGCAAGTGTGCTCATGGGACCACTAAAACTTGCTAATTTCATATGAGCTAATATTTGATTCTCTTTTTTATTTCTTATTTAATTAAGAGAATAATTATAGACATACAAATCATCCTAATATTAGTTGGGACATCCTATTCGATGAAACTATGCTCATAAAATCTTCCCATTTTGGTTTCCATGTTTGCTCATCACACAAACATGCATAGAAACACTTCTAATTTTGGCCTTTCTGATTATGTAAATGTTACCTTGAGCAAAGGTGGCTGGTGAGTACGTGATCAGACTTGAAGGACACAAGATCAAGATCTTAGGAATCCTAGGAAACTCTCTTAATTTACAATTTGACACATGTAGAGCACATGCATATGGTGTAGACGTTTTTAGGGTGCATGGGTACACTTGATCGTTTATCTTGGTACATGGGATCACTTGTCTTGGTTTCCAACCATGGGGAAACTTCTCATAGGTGTGGTTATTAAATCATTTGCATGGTACGTAGGATCATTTTGTATGGATTTAAATAATGGAAACGTCCCATGGAGCTTCGGGTAGGGTAGGGTGTGCATGATCATGGTGTTCCACCCATGTAACTTGCACATGTTAGAGGTGACCATTACTTCATGGGTTCACAAAAATTAAATAAAAATTAATATCTCCTTATTTACATAGAATTATGATTTATATCCTATAGTTTTGGAATCACATAAACCTAATGCACATTTTATGGCATGGGTTGGCCCTAGGTGATTTTCTTTCAAAAACTTTCCTTATTTAAGACCCACTAAGGTCACTAGGCAAATGAAAATCTAAATCTTGGCCAATTGTTCTAATTTTTTGTTATGTCAATCATTTTGTTAGTTCTTGTCATTCTATTTTGTTTTGGGTCGTTTCGATCCCCTGTAGTACCCTAAATGACAATTCTTTCTAATTTGGACCCCCTGAAGGGCATTTAGCAAATGAAAACCCTAACCTCAACCAATTGTTCTACTTTTTGGATATGTTGTCCCCTTAGTTGGTTCATGTCACCTTACTTCATTTCAAGTTATGAGAGTTTTAGAACCTGCCAGATTTAGCCCTAAAATGTGTCTGATTTTATTTTGCACCCAAATTTTTCTAAATAAATGATAAATTTCATTTAATTGAGTACAGAGAATTTAGGGTATTATATGATTTTAGATAGGCCCAACTGTCTGTACATTGATAGTGGCATGAGATTTATACTTACCCCCAAATAATAGAGAGCTTTTTCAGTAGTTGTTTTGCCTATAGTGCAAGGAATAGTGAAACTCCCAGGATCTTTTAGTTTCTAAGGAAGTTTTCTTTGAAGAATTTTGCTACACTATTTAGTGAGCTTGACTATCTTGTAATCCTTCAGCTTATGCTTTTGAAACATGACTTCTTTCATGAATGGCATAGTTTGGCATTTGTTGTTATACCTTAGAAAAAGGGATGTTGATGTGAATCCTTTTAAACACATTCAAGAATTGTGCAAACTACTCATCTATTTCCTTCTTCTAAATCTGCTATGGAAAGGGTAATGGAGGATGTTCAAGCTTTTTGTTACCTTGAATAGTAATACTAGGAAATCTGTGTTTCTTCTTTTCCCCGTTAGTGGGAGATATATCAATTTGCTCTAAATAAACGAGCCCTCTAAAATTATTAGAGTCATCAATTGGCAACGTTGAGCTAGATGTAATAGCTAGGTGTTAGTTGCATTGCATACTAACATTATTGTATATGATTTATATACATTTTGCATGGGTATAGGTAGGAAATAAGTCATATTTATTATTATTATATGCACAAGCATTTCTAAAAGCATTGCATGTATTTATGTATTTTGAGAATTTTAATTTGATTTTTATCATTTATAATTGTGATTTAATGTCCAAAGAAGGATGTGCATTTATTTGTGGAGGTTTAGAATAATTGAGAATAGTTTTACACATGAAGGAAGAATGAAACATGGGGTAATGTATAAAACATTCAACACATAAAGGAAAACCCAACATTCAGGCACGACCCTATACAAATAAAGCCCAAACAAGTCAGTCCAGGCCAAAGCAATCAGTGTGCATGAAGAAATGACATTTTGGGAGTAGCAAAATTGTAAATAGAAGCCAAAGGGATGGGTTCGACTAGAAGGCATAAAGTGTGGTGCATGAAGCAAAGGCAAAATAGGTAGATTGAACAAATTAATTGTGGCACGATCGAAAACACAATTGAGTGGTAAAATAGGTAATTACAGTGGAAAGGCTATGGGCACGATTGGAAAGTGTGATTTCGGTAGGCAGATTGCAAACAAACTAAAAGACAAACAACAAAGGCATTGGATTTTTGGGATTTTGAAGAGTACCATGCAATTACATTCTTACGATTAGGGTGTTAATTTCATTATTCTGTGTTAACGTATAATTAGGGTTTTTAACAATTTTTTAGTGAAACATTATAAATAGACATTGTATTAAGTTTTTCATTCATTCAATTCAAAATTTAGTTTTTACTATTGACAACCAAAGCAAAAAGAGAAGAAATGTAATAACCCAACTCTTTACAAATAAAGAGAAACAAAAAAAAAATTGTGGTCTGCACAAAGATCGCAGTCCTCAAAATGAGTACCACAGTCCTCAAAATGAGGACCACAATTTTGCGATTTGAAGGAACCAAATAGCAGGACTAGGGTCCCATGGGTGAGGACCATAGTCCTGCATCCCTAAGTCGACTGATATATATATATATATACATGAACCCAAAAAACCCTAATTCCCATTACTCGTTGCTCCTCGTTCCTCCCCAAAGCTGCATATCATCCTCATAGAGCCCTAAGTACACAGAAGAAAACCCTAGCCATTGTATCTCCTTCTTTCCCATCAATAGATAGTTCATCTTCGTTCTCCTGTCAAGAAACATCAGCAAGAGAGAAGCAAACGACTCAGGAGGGAAGAAACCAGGGTGTTGCAATCTCGTTCGGTAGAACCAAGATCTATATGTCATTAGGTAAGAGATGACCATACTTTGTTTTTGTGTCATCACACAGTAACTGAAACGATTACTAACAAGAGGTTCAATCCTTAGGGCAATTAAACCGTAGACCATTGGTAAGTGCAAAAAACAAATAGAAAAGAGGATAAATTGCCTTGGAGGTATAATGAACTCGCTGGTGTGCTTCATGGTTTGAATGTTAAAAACCAATGAGGCATAGTAAAATGCCATTTTGTTCAAAATGAATATAACTGTTTAACACGTTGTTTAATATATTCTTAGTGATAATCATTCTTCTAGGTATAATAGTGCACAGAAGGCGTGAAAGAAATCCAAAAAGGGCAATTGGAGGCAGAACAATTAACGAAGAGGCATAAAGCAATTTTAACCATTGAAATAGTTATCTTTAAATCATAAACTTGATATATTGAAGTTTTAGTCACGAGGAAAATGGGAAACGTGCCTGAAATGCAATTCTCAGAATACCTAGTAACTACTATAGTGCTACGCATAGCACATTACGTGAATAACCTAACATTACCGCGATGACACTAGGAGTATTGCAGTAACACGATAAACAATTTGTTTATCAAACCTTTTGCGAGGAAAATTTTAACCACGATACTAAAAGTTATTGGACTAAGAATCTAGAATATTAAAAACATGATAAATACTAAAAATTATTTTATAATTCTTAAGGCAAAAGTTAAAATGCAAAGAGAAAAATATCATGTGGAATTGATTACTTTGCTTCCTAATCTTATTTGAGTTTTAAATGTTAAACATCATGTGTGTTTACTATATTCTAAATGCCTAGAAGCATGCTAGGATACGTTTTGACATTGATTGGATACCATGAGCTCTTGTGTTAGTATGAATGATGCATAACATGATGTATGTTTCCATGCTAGTTGTTTACATGTTTTTATGTCATGAGTTGTGTAATGATTAACATGTTTAGTGTATTCAATTAATAGTTCATGCTTTGTTTTCCTTATTTAACATGATAAGAAGAATGATTGTGTGATCTTAATTGAAGTTAAACTAAGATTTGAACCATGTATCAGTGCAGTGGTCCAAGGGGGGATCGATGTGGGTGTTCCCGCAGATGGATTGATGGGTTAGCCTCTAATTCCCAATGATAGAATGACAGGTGTGTCCCTAGTTCTCTAGCAATGGAGCGATGGGTGTGACCCTAGTTCCCAAGTTGTGTAATGCATATGCCTTGTGTCCCACTGAAATCTGGCATATAGTGCATTTTCCCTATCTCCTTTGATACGATAACGATAAGAGAACATCGGGGATTGAGCCTTTCAGTCCAAATTAACAACTGATAAACAACTAATTGTTTAAAATGCTTAATGCATGTCAAGTGTTTGCATGTTTGATATTTTACTTTGAATAATATTATGGATAAACATTGGTATGATCAACTAGGCTCTTGATGTAACATCTCGAAAAGTTTATATGAAATTTACATTTTTACTTAGAAAATCATACAGAATTGATGAATGAGAATTTAGGCAAGTCCTAGTTACCCAAATGAGGAATAAAAATCAATTTAGTGGATTTTTGGAAGAAAATATATGAATATAATGTATATTATGGGATATCATAGCCAAAAATACAAGGATATGTGCAATTTTTTATGAAAATAGGATTAGAAAGTCAATCGAGATCGAGATTTCACAAAAATCCGAAGAGAAAACAAGAAATTCGGCTGAAAAATAAAAAAATAAACTTAAAATATATCCTACGGTCCAAATTCAATCTGCCAAAATCCAACGAATGGGATTAAAATCGAAACGAACGCTCGGGTGCACCGAATCATCAAAATCCAACGGCCAGAGATCCCCGTAAATAACTCGAGGATGATCATGCAGCTAGAAGAGAGTTCGTTGGTTGTGAAATTAGATCCTCACACCATGATCGAGGATCATCTGACGGTCAAGATCAAAGCCGGGTTGAGAAATCGCGAACAGTGCTACGCTTGAGGATCATTAGACGGTTCAGATCAAAGTTGCTTTGATTAGATCGCGAACAGTGCTACGCTCGAGGATCATCGGACAGTCCAAATCAAAGCCGTTTTGGATTGATCACGATCATTGATGCGCTCGAGGAAAATCCAACGGTCCAGATTCAAAGATTTCGATTTCTGTTGATTGATTCGAGATCGATCCAACGGCCTAGATTAAATCCAAATTTTAAAATACGAAAATTATCAAAAAAATAACAAAAAATAAGAAAAAAATCCAAAAATTACCGAAAAATAACAAAAAGTACGAAAAAAATCTGAAAATTTCAAAAAATAGTTTTTAAATTATGAAAAATATTTCTAAAATCTGAAAAAATTCAAAAAATACTCATTTTGATCCAAAAATTAAAAAGTACAAAATTATGGAGAATTAGGGTGTTTTATTCAAAGAAGAACACAAAACTTTCTAATCTTCTCCCTTTGAAAACCTATATAAACCCCCCTAGGCTCTCAATTTCATTCATTCCAAAAAATAAGAGTTTAATTCTCCTCTTGTTTTATCTAAGCCTTCTTCTTGGCACCTCTTTCCATGTTCCCTTCTTGTGTGTAAGAAGCTCTCGAATTGGGGAATTAAATTGCGCGATCTTCATTGGCATTAGTACGTGGGGGGAATTGCTGCCAAAATTTCGGAAGAAATCATCACAAGGTGGAAGTGATTTCTAGAACACCCTTCTGTTCTTATTTAAATTCATGGCATGCTCATTATTTGTGTGTTTTTTCCTGAATTCAAAGATTTTCAACTTCAGTTCTAAAATTTTAAATGTTTATTTCAGTATTTTAGTTTTGATTCATGTTTGAGCAATCATATCATCTATGACATGTTAGTATCATGCTTAAGCTTTTAAATTAAAGTATGATGCATGTTTTATGAGTGTTTCATGAATTGATTGTGTATATTCTGAGTTTTAGTTTGTTTTCATATTCTGAAATTTATTTATGAGATCATGATATGAGAATTAATCAAAGTCGATGGAGATAATAACCACGTACCATCATAGTGGTCAAGACGACACTATAGATGTTCTTTTCATATGAGTTAGGTCATATGGTTTTTAGACCTAAGTACTTGAGGGTCGTGTACCACTGGTGGGTCACCATGTGTAATGGGTTGATGTCGACACGTGCCACTAACGAGTTGATGTCGAGTGGGCCCTATTTACTTAGTTAAGAACATCAAGGGATTAAAGGCCCTTTTGGTCTGAGACTCAACTTAAACAAATTATTATTTAAAACGCCTAATGATTTCAAATGTTTGAATTATGATTGTGTTGTGTTATGTGCTATGTGCTATGTGCCCTTTTGGATATGAAAGATGGTTGTTCGTAAAGGATCCACTGGGCTATGTGTTCACTCCTTCCTTTCTTATTTTTTAGGAACATGAAATCCATGAAGCAAATGAATATATGTAACACCCCAACCCCCGTATCATTAAGCATTGGACACATCCACCATTTTTCTTAACAGTGGACTAAACCAACGGCAGGTCGGGCCGGTGTTACATTACAAGCGACGCACACTTGACTTTCTATTTCAGTCATTTCATGCTTTAATCATATTTAACCGTACATAGCTTAAAATTAAGAATTTAATAAGGCAATAGTATAAGAAATAACTGAAATTCAAAAACTCAATTAATTAAATAAAATTGAGTACATAATTAAAAATATTACAGCGAAAGTCTTAAAACTTGGGCAACATGTCCTTACATAAAAATTAGAAACTTTTAAATAAGAAGAACCTAACTAATATTCATGGTCTTCATGTACTTTAATTCCCTGAAAAATAAAAGGAAGGGTGAGCACACAGCCCAGTGGATCTTTCTAACATTTAAA